>CAKAOH010012481.1:0-11678 GCA_916701665.1 Sebastiscus tertius | reverse complement strand
AAATCTTCTGTGTCCGCGTTTTAGCTCCTCCCGTACTCCTACCAGCCGTCTGCCCGTCTCAGCCGTCTCTCCAGCACCGTCCGAAACTGAAATACAGAGACCAGGACCAGTAGTGTGTTCTCCACAAATTGGCAATCACAACTCCCACTAAAAGCTACCCTGGCCTCTCGGTGTGTCCGCTACGTAAGTGTACCAAAGGGTACTTACGTTTTTTAAGTGAATCTGCCTTTGGCGGACACGGTCTGCTACCTGTAGTTCCACGGGGGTTCTCAGGTCACTGGGCTGGCAGGTAGTCGGGAGGACTCTTCTGCTGCACCGCTGTTCCTGCACTGTCTCTGACCGAAGATCTTCCTCCTTCTGCTGACCCGCTCTCTTTTTATCCCCTCCACCTGTACTGCATCCTGCTGATTGCCACACCTGTTGCTCCTCTCCTTAATCAGTCTCTGGGGGTGTGGCTGCCCTTGGGTCTCATTCATGACTTAAAAACACTTCAATTTATGCATTAAAAGCAAAAAGTATTAAAAACAACCAACATGCAAGGATAAAAACACAAAATAGAATAAAAACCATAAAACATGCAAAATTGAATAAAAGCAACCATAAAACATAAAACCATGCATAAGTCATTTTTTGACCCCGTCACATCCCCCCATGGCTAAAGGTTGGCAGTCTCTGCAACAGTTCAGGTTCTATAGTGAGCTGGGGGTTGACCTCTAGTTGGCCTAGATGAGCGTCTTAGTCCTATCTCACCCTCCTCTAGGTCTACGGCTGTCTGGTCTGGAATGTAGTAAAGTACAGGTACTTGGGTCCTTTCTTCCTCCCTCGGTTTTGCTACTGGGGCCTGAACCGGTGGGGCTGTGCAAAGTTTAAGGGCATTTCTGTGTAGAACCTTGTCTTTGCCTCCTTTCTCTGGCCTAACCTTATAGAGTAGACCCGTTTCCCCTACTGTCTCAAGCACTATTTGTGGTTCTTGGTGCCAGCTGCCACGTAACTTTCCCTGACCTTGTCTTTTCCTATTGCGCACCCACACCCTTTCGCCTAAGAGCAATGGTGCCGCATGTGCCTTGCGGTCATAGCGCTGCTTAGCCTGTTCAGCTGCCTTCCTCATCTTCCCACGGGCTAGGTCGTAAGCATAGGATAGCTTCTGGTGATGGTTATGAACCCAGTTACCAAGGTCTCCTGTTGGCTTGACATCCACTGTTCCCAAACCAACATCTACAGGGAGCCTCAAGTGTCGCCCAAACATAAGGTAGGAAGGAGCAAACCCTGTGCTACTGTGAACTGTATTGTTGTAAGCTTGTAATAGCTCAGGTAAATGTTCAGGCCATCTGTGCTGTTTTTCAGTCTCAAGTGTGCGTAGCATACTCAGCAGTGTCTGATTCATTCTCTCCACCCTGCCATTTCCTGCTGGGTGGTATGGGGTAGTACGGCTTTTTTGGATGCCATACAAGTCACAAAGTTGTTTCATCAAATCAGATTCAAAATTTGGGCCTTGGTCTGAGTGGAATCGTGCTGGGCAACCAAATGTTTGAATGATGTGAGACCAGATTGTACGTACAGTAGTCTTTGCAGTTTGGTCACGTGTTGGTACAGCCCAGGCATAGCGGGTGAACATGTCCGTCATAACTAGAATGTTCTGGTAGGTGTCATCTGGCCTACTGAGGGACAGAAAGTCTAACGCCACTACCTCCAACGGGTATGTGACATCAATGGGGTTTAAAGGGGCCCGGGGCTCAGCTCGATCTTTCTGAAGGCTACATGTGATGCATTCAGACTGAAATCCCCGTACCTCCTTGTCCATGTCGATCCAGAAGAAGTGTCGTCTTAGGCTGGTCAGTGTCCTCTCTGCTCCTGCATGGGCTGCGGCCTCATGATGACGCTTCCACACCTCTGGACGCCTGGACACTGGACACACAATCTGAAACCGTAACTCATGCGTGTTGGGATCAGTGACTTTACGGCACAGGGCTCCTCCCTGGATACATAATCTCTTATATTGTCGCACCAGTCCAGCCGCACCAGTGGACAACACTCTCCTTTCATGCTCGCTTGGCATTTTGCATTGTTCCACATACCTTCGCACAACCTGAATGTCTGGGTCTGCCAACTGTGCAGCTTCCCATTCCTCACATAGGTCCTCCGGCGTGTTGTCCAGTCCAGCCGCTGCCACTGCCAATGTAGAGACAGCTGTATTATGGGCAGTTCTCTCCGGGGGTCTTGGGGTTGTAGGAAACCTCGAGAGGGCATCCGCATTGGAGTTTTCTCTCCCAGCTCTGTACTTGACCTCGAAATCAAAAGGAGGCCAGCTGGGCCACCCACCGCTGCTCCACTGCTCCCAGCCTAGCGGACTGAAGATGAGCTACAGGGTTATTGTCAGTGAACACCACAAATTTGACTCCGGTCAAATAGTCTTTGAACTTCTCTGTGATGGCCCACTTCAAAGCCAAAAGCTCCAATTTAAAGGAGCTGTAGTTTGCATCATTGCGTTCAGTGGGTTGCAGACTCCGACTAGCGTATGCTATCACTCGCTCTTTACCCTCCTGGACCTGTGACAATACTGCTCCCAGTCCCTGGTTGCTTGCATCTGTATACAGGATGAAAGGTTGAGTAAAGTCTGCATAGGCCAATATAGGAGCCTGGGTCAGTGCTTCTTTCAGGGCCTCAAATGCTACTTGGCACTCAGCTGACCAAGTCAATGTACGGGAACCTAATTTCTTGTCATTAGGGATGCCAACCATCAATGCATTTAGGGGACGTGCAATTTTTGAAAATCCAGAGACAAAGCGTCTGTAGTAACCAGCCAATCCCAGGAATGCTTTAAGCTGTTTTGCTGTCGTGGGGACTGGCCAATCGGTAACAGCAGACACTTTATCTGGGTCAGGCATAACCCCTTTTTCGTCAACTACATGGCCCAAAAACTTTACCTGGCGGTGGAATAGCTTACACTTATCAGGTCGGAGTTTCAGGCCATGCTTCCAAAGGCGCGCAAACACTTCATCCAGGTGTTTCAGGTGTGTAGCAAAGTCTGGGGAGTAGACAATAATATCATCAAGATACACCAACAAAGATTCAGTTATTTGGCCACTGAGGCATTGCTGCATCAGGCGCTGGAAGGTCGCTGGTGCATTGCAAAGGCCAAATGGCATGCGCTGGAACTCAAATAAGCCTACTGGGGTGGTAAAAGCAGTTTTCTCTCTGTCTCTTGAATCTACCTCTACTTGCCAATAGCCACTAGCAAGGTCTAAGGTTGAGAACCATTCTGCCTTCGTCATGGAGGTGAGTGTCTCTTCGATTCTGGGGAGGGGGAAGGCATCTTTGTGAGTGACAGAATTTAGTTTCCTGTAATCTACACAGAATCGCCAACTTCCATCCTTCTTCCTCACCATGACAATGGGAGCAGCCCAGGGGCTAGAGCTCTCTGTTATAATACCCCCCTGTAGCATACCCGACAACAGGGCTCTCATCTCTTGGTACAGCAGCGGGGGTAAGGGCCGGAACCGTTCCCTTACTGGATTAGCATCCCCTGTGGGAATCTGATGCTGCACAATGTTTGTTCTGCCAAAATCTTCATCATTTGTAGAAAACACTTTTTCCCACCTTTGAAGAAGAGCTGCCAGCTTACTCTGTTCCTCCTCGTTAAGGTCAGGACGGTCTGCCATCCCCAACATGTCAAACACTGGGTCTTTTTCCATTTCATCACTGGCTTCTATCAGGCCAACCTCTACAACTCCATCGGCACCAGGCGTCAGGCTGACATCACGAGCACCGTGGACGTCAACTTCCTCCACCTGGAACAGCCTGCCCAGCTTCTGGTAGCGTCCTATGGAGACTGGAAACTCATTGAGGTTACGGACACGGACAGGGACTCTACCTTGTCGGACTGACGCCAGGGTTCTTGCCACTGCAACAGCACTTGGTTCTGGGAGGGCCTCGACAAGACCGCAGTAGTCCCGCCCCCGTGGACCGGTCCGGGCACGCCCCCAGATCACAACCTCACTTCTGGCTGGGACCACGACTCCTCGCCGTCGAGCAGGCCAAATATAACCCAGGAACCCATCCTCTGTGACCACCGTTGTCCTCCGGCACACTGCAAAGGCCTCCCTCCAGGCGTGCTGAAACTTGAAGTTATGGCAAGAGAAAGACACGGGCCCCTCCGGGTCCTTGAACACAACATCCCAGCATGTTTTTATTACATTCATGCCTATGATAAGGGGGTTAGAAGAGAATTCATCATCCACAATAAAGACACCTCGTTCAGCAATCTTATGTCCCTCAATCTCAAAGTCCATCAAGGCATAGCCTAGGCAGGGGATTTTGAGGCCATTGGCCGCTTTCAGTTTTATAAGTGAGGGGAGCTTTTGGACAGCATACTCTGGGAATTCCCTAGCCAGCACACTGTGCCTCATTAAAGTGGTTTGGGAACCAGTGTCCAATAGTCCAGTCATCTTAACCCCTCCTATCACAACTTCTACATGTGGGCATTCGCCAATCAAAGCTGAGGTGACCCCTTGTGTTTCATTCTCAGATCCTAACCCCACTGCTTGGGTCTCAGCAGCAGGGGCAACTAGTTTAAAGCCGGCGAGGGCCCGGACTGGTTTCTACAGAATCTAGCAATATGGCCTGTTTTCTTACAACGTCTGCAAATCGGCTTACCGTCAGAGTCCCAGACATTAGAGGAGGACGAGGGGGCATACGTGCGTTCCGGTTGATATTGGGGGCTGGCTCCATGTGGTGGACTCCTGGGCTTCAATTCACGGACTAATTCTTGAGTCCAATCTCTTAGCTGGTCTTTTAGCTCAGTCATAATTTCTTTTTTCAGCTCCTGCTTCCAGTCAACATCCTGGGAACGAGATCTATAGTTATTAGTGCCCCCAACAGCTGTGCAGGTTACCTCTGTCCTCATATGTCCTCTTTGATCTTCCTCCAGCAGCCGGGCCTCCTGTTGTAGGGCATCAAAGGTCCCATGTGGATGCTGGCGGACATGCCTCCTTAAGGTTTGTAGTAGAGGGCCCTCTTCCAGGCCAAGCAGGAACTGCTCCTTCAGGTGGTCGTCCGTAGGGGCCTCATCTGGGTCGTGTTGCTGCAGCCTGCAGTGTAGTTCTCTCAACCTGAGAATATATGACTGCACAGATTCACCTGGGTTCTGTTGGCACCTAAAAAACTGTGCCCTAATTAGTGCTGTGGGGGTTCTCTCTCTATAGAGGCCATCTAGTGCAGTAAAGACTTTAGCTACTGTATCACGGTCACCCTCAGCCAACACCTGAACCTGTCTTTTGGCTAACCCGATCAATGCCCCCATTAAAATGCTCAATTTTCGTGGTTCTGCTAGGTCAGCATACTCCAACATTCCCTGAAGTTGTTCCCTCCACTCCCCATACTTCAGTTCAGAGTCTGGTCCCCCAAACTTAGGTACCCATGGTGCACCGGGGTAAATAGGCATCATCATCATTTTTAAACTTCTGTAGGTTTCAACTCTGCTCGTTAACCCTGATCCTGCCGACAACGCCAGAAATGTGGCCCGGGCCCAACAGCCAATGGCAAGGCCGCAACTTAAAATACTAGTGAGATTTAAAAATTAATGTTTTCTGTTAAAAGCCGACAACGCCACCTAGGAAATGTTTGAGCCTAGGACTCTGATGAATTCAGGTTCTTTAAAATCAGGGGAACAGAGTTAAAAACCAGACAGAAGTCCAAAATCAAATTAAAACCAGATTTATTGTAATTAAAATAACATGGGTCTAAAATTAATTAATCTAAAAGCTAAAAGGAATAAAATGCTACTAGCAGCAAGGTTAAAACCCTATAAAAAAGTCCAGTCCAATCCAGTCATCCAGTGCAGTCCAATCCGGCTCTTCAATCCAGTGCAGTCTAAACCAGTCCAATCCAGTAAATCTTCTGTGTCCGCGTTTTAGCTCCTCCCGTACTCCTACCAGCCGTCTGCCCGTCTCAGCCGTCTCTCCAGCACCGTCCGAAACTGAAATACAGAGACCAGGACCAGTAGTGTGTTCTCCACAAATTGGCAATCACAACTCCCACTAAAAGCTACCCTGGCCTCTCGGTGTGTCCGCTACGTAAGTGTACCAAAGGGTACTTACGTTTTTTAAGTGAATCTGCCTTTGGCGGACACGGTCTGCTACCTGTAGTTCCACGGGGGTTCTCAGGTCACTGGGCTGGCAGGTAGTCGGGAGGACTCTTCTGCTGCACCGCTGTTCCTGCACTGTCTCTGACCGAAGATCTTCCTCCTTCTGCTGACCCGCTCTCTTTTTATCCCCTCCACCTGTACTGCATCCTGCTGATTGCCACACCTGTTGCTCCTCTCCTTAATCAGTCTCTGGGGGTGTGGCTGCCCTTGGGTCTCATTCATGACTTAAAAACACTTCAATTTATGCATTAAAAGCAAAAAGTATTAAAAACAACCAACATGCAAGGATAAAAACACAAAATAGAATAAAAACCATAAAACATGCAAAATTGAATAAAAGCAACCATAAAACATAAAACCATGCATAAGTCATTTTTTGACCCCGTCACATCCCCCCATGGCTAAAGGTTGGCAGTCTCTGCAACAGTTCAGGTTCTATAGTGAGCTGGGGGTTGACCTCTAGTTGGCCTAGATGAGCGTCTTAGTCCTATCTCACCCTCCTCTAGGTCTACGGCTGTCTGGTCTGGAATGTAGTAAAGTACAGGTACTTGGGTCCTTTCTTCCTCCCTCGGTTTTGCTACTGGGGCCTGAACCGGTGGGGCTGTGCAAAGTTTAAGGGCATTTCTGTGTAGAACCTTGTCTTTGCCTCCTTTCTCTGGCCTAACCTTATAGAGTAGACCCGTTTCCCCTACTGTCTCAAGCACTATTTGTGGTTCTTGGTGCCAGCTGCCACGTAACTTTCCCTGACCTTGTCTTTTCCTATTGCGCACCCACACCCTTTCGCCTAAGAGCAATGGTGCCGCATGTGCCTTGCGGTCATAGCGCTGCTTAGCCTGTTCAGCTGCCTTCCTCATCTTCCCACGGGCTAGGTCGTAAGCATAGGATAGCTTCTGGTGATGGTTATGAACCCAGTTACCAAGGTCTCCTGTTGGCTTGACATCCACTGTTCCCAAACCAACATCTACAGGGAGCCTCAAGTGTCGCCCAAACATAAGGTAGGAAGGAGCAAACCCTGTGCTACTGTGAACTGTATTGTTGTAAGCTTGTAATAGCTCAGGTAAATGTTCAGGCCATCTGTGCTGTTTTTCAGTCTCAAGTGTGCGTAGCATACTCAGCAGTGTCTGATTCATTCTCTCCACCCTGCCATTTCCTGCTGGGTGGTATGGGGTAGTACGGCTTTTTTGGATGCCATACAAGTCACAAAGTTGTTTCATCAAATCAGATTCAAAATTTGGGCCTTGGTCTGAGTGGAATCGTGCTGGGCAACCAAATGTTTGAATGATGTGAGACCAGATTGTACGTACAGTAGTCTTTGCAGTTTGGTCACGTGTTGGTACAGCCCAGGCATAGCGGGTGAACATGTCCGTCATAACTAGAATGTTCTGGTAGGTGTCATCTGGCCTACTGAGGGACAGAAAGTCTAACGCCACTACCTCCAACGGGTATGTGACATCAATGGGGTTTAAAGGGGCCCGGGGCTCAGCTCGATCTTTCTGAAGGCTACATGTGATGCATTCAGACTGAAATCCCCGTACCTCCTTGTCCATGTCGATCCAGAAGAAGTGTCGTCTTAGGCTGGTCAGTGTCCTCTCTGCTCCTGCATGGGCTGCGGCCTCATGATGACGCTTCCACACCTCTGGACGCCTGGACACTGGACACACAATCTGAAACCGTAACTCATGCGTGTTGGGATCAGTGACTTTACGGCACAGGGCTCCTCCCTGGATACATAATCTCTTATATTGTCGCACCAGTCCAGCCGCACCAGTGGACAACACTCTCCTTTCATGCTCGCTTGGCATTTTGCATTGTTCCACATACCTTCGCACAACCTGAATGTCTGGGTCTGCCAACTGTGCAGCTTCCCATTCCTCACATAGGTCCTCCGGCGTGTTGTCCAGTCCAGCCGCTGCCACTGCCAATGTAGAGACAGCTGTATTATGGGCAGTTCTCTCCGGGGGTCTTGGGGTTGTAGGAAACCTCGAGAGGGCATCCGCATTGGAGTTTTCTCTCCCAGCTCTGTACTTGACCTCGAAATCAAAAGGAGGCCAGCTGGGCCACCCACCGCTGCTCCACTGCTCCCAGCCTAGCGGACTGAAGATGAGCTACAGGGTTATTGTCAGTGAACACCACAAATTTGACTCCGGTCAAATAGTCTTTGAACTTCTCTGTGATGGCCCACTTCAAAGCCAAAAGCTCCAATTTAAAGGAGCTGTAGTTTGCATCATTGCGTTCAGTGGGTTGCAGACTCCGACTAGCGTATGCTATCACTCGCTCTTTACCCTCCTGGACCTGTGACAATACTGCTCCCAGTCCCTGGTTGCTTGCATCTGTATACAGGATGAAAGGTTGAGTAAAGTCTGCATAGGCCAATATAGGAGCCTGGGTCAGTGCTTCTTTCAGGGCCTCAAATGCTACTTGGCACTCAGCTGACCAAGTCAATGTACGGGAACCTAATTTCTTGTCATTAGGGATGCCAACCATCAATGCATTTAGGGGACGTGCAATTTTTGAAAATCCAGAGACAAAGCGTCTGTAGTAACCAGCCAATCCCAGGAATGCTTTAAGCTGTTTTGCTGTCGTGGGGACTGGCCAATCGGTAACAGCAGACACTTTATCTGGGTCAGGCATAACCCCTTTTTCGTCAACTACATGGCCCAAAAACTTTACCTGGCGGTGGAATAGCTTACACTTATCAGGTCGGAGTTTCAGGCCATGCTTCCAAAGGCGCGCAAACACTTCATCCAGGTGTTTCAGGTGTGTAGCAAAGTCTGGGGAGTAGACAATAATATCATCAAGATACACCAACAAAGATTCAGTTATTTGGCCACTGAGGCATTGCTGCATCAGGCGCTGGAAGGTCGCTGGTGCATTGCAAAGGCCAAATGGCATGCGCTGGAACTCAAATAAGCCTACTGGGGTGGTAAAAGCAGTTTTCTCTCTGTCTCTTGAATCTACCTCTACTTGCCAATAGCCACTAGCAAGGTCTAAGGTTGAGAACCATTCTGCCTTCGTCATGGAGGTGAGTGTCTCTTCGATTCTGGGGAGGGGGAAGGCATCTTTGTGAGTGACAGAATTTAGTTTCCTGTAATCTACACAGAATCGCCAACTTCCATCCTTCTTCCTCACCATGACAATGGGAGCAGCCCAGGGGCTAGAGCTCTCTGTTATAATACCCCCCTGTAGCATACCCGACAACAGGGCTCTCATCTCTTGGTACAGCAGCGGGGGTAAGGGCCGGAACCGTTCCCTTACTGGATTAGCATCCCCTGTGGGAATCTGATGCTGCACAATGTTTGTTCTGCCAAAATCTTCATCATTTGTAGAAAACACTTTTTCCCACCTTTGAAGAAGAGCTGCCAGCTTACTCTGTTCCTCCTCGTTAAGGTCAGGACGGTCTGCCATCCCCAACATGTCAAACACTGGGTCTTTTTCCATTTCATCACTGGCTTCTATCAGGCCAACCTCTACAACTCCATCGGCACCAGGCGTCAGGCTGACATCACGAGCACCGTGGACGTCAACTTCCTCCACCTGGAACAGCCTGCCCAGCTTCTGGTAGCGTCCTATGGAGACTGGAAACTCATTGAGGTTACGGACACGGACAGGGACTCTACCTTGTCGGACTGACGCCAGGGTTCTTGCCACTGCAACAGCACTTGGTTCTGGGAGGGCCTCGACAAGACCGCAGTAGTCCCGCCCCCGTGGACCGGTCCGGGCACGCCCCCAGATCACAACCTCACTTCTGGCTGGGACCACGACTCCTCGCCGTCGAGCAGGCCAAATATAACCCAGGAACCCATCCTCTGTGACCACCGTTGTCCTCCGGCACACTGCAAAGGCCTCCCTCCAGGCGTGCTGAAACTTGAAGTTATGGCAAGAGAAAGACACGGGCCCCTCCGGGTCCTTGAACACAACATCCCAGCATGTTTTTATTACATTCATGCCTATGATAAGGGGGTTAGAAGAGAATTCATCATCCACAATAAAGACACCTCGTTCAGCAATCTTATGTCCCTCAATCTCAAAGTCCATCAAGGCATAGCCTAGGCAGGGGATTTTGAGGCCATTGGCCGCTTTCAGTTTTATAAGTGAGGGGAGCTTTTGGACAGCATACTCTGGGAATTCCCTAGCCAGCACACTGTGCCTCATTAAAGTGGTTTGGGAACCAGTGTCCAATAGTCCAGTCATCTTAACCCCTCCTATCACAACTTCTACATGTGGGCATTCGCCAATCAAAGCTGAGGTGACCCCTTGTGTTTCATTCTCAGATCCTAACCCCACTGCTTGGGTCTCAGCAGCAGGGGCAACTAGTTTAAAGCCGGCGAGGGCCCGGACTGGTTTCTACAGAATCTAGCAATATGGCCTGTTTTCTTACAACGTCTGCAAATCGGCTTACCGTCAGAGTCCCAGACATTAGAGGAGGACGAGGGGGCATACGTGCGTTCCGGTTGATATTGGGGGCTGGCTCCATGTGGTGGACTCCTGGGCTTCAATTCACGGACTAATTCTTGAGTCCAATCTCTTAGCTGGTCTTTTAGCTCAGTCATAATTTCTTTTTTCAGCTCCTGCTTCCAGTCAACATCCTGGGAACGAGATCTATAGTTATTAGTGCCCCCAACAGCTGTGCAGGTTACCTCTGTCCTCATATGTCCTCTTTGATCTTCCTCCAGCAGCCGGGCCTCCTGTTGTAGGGCATCAAAGGTCCCATGTGGATGCTGGCGGACATGCCTCCTTAAGGTTTGTAGTAGAGGGCCCTCTTCCAGGCCAAGCAGGAACTGCTCCTTCAGGTGGTCGTCCGTAGGGGCCTCATCTGGGTCGTGTTGCTGCAGCCTGCAGTGTAGTTCTCTCAACCTGAGAATATATGACTGCACAGATTCACCTGGGTTCTGTTGGCACCTAAAAAACTGTGCCCTAATTAGTGCTGTGGGGGTTCTCTCTCTATAGAGGCCATCTAGTGCAGTAAAGACTTTAGCTACTGTATCACGGTCACCCTCAGCCAACACCTGAACCTGTCTTTTGGCTAACCCGATCAATGCCCCCATTAAAATGCTCAATTTTCGTGGTTCTGCTAGGTCAGCATACTCCAACATTCCCTGAAGTTGTTCCCTCCACTCCCCATACTTCAGTTCAGAGTCTGGTCCCCCAAACTTAGGTACCCATGGTGCACCGGGGTAAATAGGCATCATCATCATTTTTAAACTTCTGTAGGTTTCAACTCTGCTCGTTAACCCTGATCCTGCCGACAACGCCAGAAATGTGGCCCGGGCCCAACAGCCAATGGCAAGGCCGCAACTTAAAATACTAGTGAGATTTAAAAATTAATGTTTTCTGTTAAAAGCCGACAACGCCACCTAGGAAATGTTTGAGCCTAGGACTCTGATGAATTCAGGTTCTTTAAAATCAGGGGAACAGAGTTAAAAACCAGACAGAAGTCCAAAATCAAATTAAAACCAGATTTATTGTAATTAAAATAACATGGGTCTAAAATTAATTAATCTAAAAGCTAAAAGGAATAAAATGCTACTAGCAGCAA
>CAKAOH010012449.1:348-16940 GCA_916701665.1 Sebastiscus tertius | reverse complement strand
AATTTCACTCTGTCAAACAAACTATGGCTTGTGAAAGCGCAGTTAAAAACTGTTTTTGCTCTAAAACAAGTGAGGTATGTGAACTCCTTTACAAAGCAGTTGCATTTGTTCCAATAATTTTCTGAAGTCAATGGTGTCATAAATGTTAATTCAAGTTCACCACTTTGGCAGATTTCTGTTGTAGGCCTCAGAAAATTACAGTCACATGTGACATTCTTCAGATTTAGATTCACTGCTCTTAGTCATCAGAGCAGATCAGTTTAAGTACCTTAGCCAAGTTGGCGCGTTCCTCTTAGGGGTAAGGGTGATGCATATGGATCCAGTTTTCTCCACTTTATTATCATTTCTTTTTATCACATTAAAATAATACTTGTTATATTGAAGTGGACCTGGTAGGCAACTTCCTTCAATGGTGTATTTCAGTCTCTCGAACCTCCCTTGGCATCCACATGGATTCTCTGTGAATTAACCAGGAAAGTCATTGTTATACCTCAACAACAATTGTCATGCTGATACAAATCATTTAAGACCAATTCTGATAGTTATGTGTGTATATATATATATATATATACACTGTACATTATTGTAATTAATGAATTGCATCATATTTGGACCATATATCTAAATATGTACCATATTGGTTCGTCTGAGAGTGACAGATACACATCCCTCCTTATTTGGCAAACTCAAAAGGTCTGACATACCTCTCATGTTAACATGTTAATACTCTGTCACAAACAAAAAATCTCTTTAACAATATTGTAAAAAGGCATTCTGAACATCTCATCTCTAGCTATACACGTTGGCCTGGGATGAGTTTGTCTCTTGTGGCTGAGAAGAATGTTTTTCTTTGGGGATATTTTGGAAATATGAATGACAACACAGTAACTGTTGATCCTATTTTTTACTAATTATCTGAAACAGAACTTGGGCACTTCATAGCCAAAGTAACCTCAGGAGATGTTATGGTTCTAAAAAAAAAAAAAAGGTTTGCAAAAAAAGTTATAATCACCTGAAAATAAGAATACATTTTTTTTTCGCTACCTTAAAATGAGCCCTTTATGTCTACATACGGGCCCAGAAGGGACAAAGCGAACACTGTCTCTAGAAAGGGCCATTGATGTTTTTACGTCAGCCAACGTAGTTCTCCTACAGCCTTGGCACACAGAAGAAGTTTCAGTTGGCTTCAGTGTGCAACCTCACTGCTAGATGCCGACAGATACTACACACTGCACCTTTAATATGAGTCAGCTGTCGACATTAAAAACTCAGCCGGTGACAGAGTTTTCTACCAACTCATACAGTAACGTTACCTTGGCTAGCTTACAGTCAGGCTGGTCTCATACACCGTTCGTAGCTACAACTACAAAAAGTAATGCACTGTAATTTATGTATATTACACAAAAGCAATTTGTGTGTAATTCATGCAATCGTGAACCAGGACATGTAAAGAGTGGTGAACGCCGTGCAGGGAGGGAGTTGGGGTGGAAGGGTGGGTCAAAAGAAATACGGGACTTTCACCCAGGAGACCAACGTTCATGTCCCGTGTGAAACCAGTTGTCAACGTTTTGTCACGTAACTTACCTGTTTAAGTAACGCCACTTCCAAACTTATGTTAAGCCAAACCACGATCTTTTCCCAAGCCTAACTATTTGTCTTGCCTAATCCTAACCAAGTCAATCTTTTCCTAAGTCTAACTAAGTAAAGTTTAAAAAACTAGCTATCATTATTGTTTTGTGAGAACGGAAAGTTTGACAGGCGTAGCAACACTAACAAGGGTAGTGGGGTATAACAAACTCCTTTACATGTAATGTTCTGACATATATAACAAACATCAAAATATGTTATTATATATATATTATGAAATTTATAATAAAACATTTAATTCAGTACTTATTGTTGGGAGTTGAAAAAGAGTAGTAAACACAAGTCTTACTGCACGACCACTCGTATCGTTTTTTCGGGTCATTTAGTTTGGATGCATCTTTTACTGAAAGTGTGATACTTAGAGCTCTGGTAGGTATTGAATCAGAAGGTGTTGCAATAACTTCCAGCTTTGGAGATCTGGCAACTCGAATATGTTTCTTTCTCTGAAAAAGAAAATTGACAAAAGGATTTATAAATAATGCAATATACACTATAAGACAAGCATCAACAATTATGAACAAAATGATGAGAGCTGGAGGGGTAAGTATAACTTTGTCTTAAATATAAAATACTACTACTGTTGAAGGTAAGAAAAAAATAATAATTACCGGTCTCAACAAATAGTCATTATGACCATTTAGTTTAACGACTGAATCCTTGCCACAGAAAGCAAACACATCCATATCCTCTTCCAAAGAGGAGAACACGTTCCACGCTCTGAGTTTCACTTGTACAGATCCTGTAGCAAAAACATTTACTTATGAAAACAAATAATATTCAGCTCATATCAATAAAAATCTGCACATATACATAGCTGAATCATGCGTAGAGTAAATATCCATAACGGTCAAGTGTTTCATAAATCATTATTTCACAGTTTGCCTCATATGTGGTCCCAGTTTTTTTATATATATATATCTTTCATACCTTGAATCGGGTGTCCAATATGAAAAATGCCCTTGCTTATAGTCATTTCTCTGGTCTCAGAGTATGAGCTGTTGTCTCCAGTCAGAGAGAAGAGGAGCAGCACGGGCACACCCCGTTCGAGGGAAACACCGACTGTAATACCTGGAGAGTCCGAACAATCGTTCCTCTCCGTCAACACGGAGGCCTGAAGCCCGGCTACTTCCTCCAACACACACATCTGCAGAATATGAAGAATTACAAAAACAGAGAAACACATCAACTTCCCATTCACTTCACTTGTGGTGTCTGAGCTGTGCTCATGAGGCTGTGCTCAGACCTGCAGGACTGTGGACACTTCAGGGAACGTGACCGTGTTAGATGCATAAAGTGTCAGCTGGTGGCAGCCGGGCCCAGGCTGCTTCATCATTTCTGGAGTCACTGTGATGTTCTGGGGAACATTTCCTCTGAACACAGATAGTCCTGACAACAACATTTCATCACTCTGGATTCGGTAGGTCACATTTGTACCTGCAGAAAGAAAAGAGAAAAATGCATTTAAACATTTACATTATAAAGGGACTGTTTGTAACTTCTTACACGTATAAATCATTGCGGTGTTGTGGTTTTAGCTGATGTGTGTCGCCTCACTGTTTGGAGCGATGCTCGTTCATGTCTATGCAGAGCGAGCACAAGCACAAGCAACAGGACGTTGACTTTCGTTAACTTAGCGGCCACAGGTGTCACTATTAACAAGCAATTTCTGATTCTTACAAACAGTCCCTTTAAATGAAAAGAAAGCAAAGTAAATGACACCAAAACCTGATGCAGTGATATCAAATTGGACAGGATAAATCATGATATATTACTGTCATGTTGGCACTTACCTGCTTTTACCTCCAATTGAATTTGAAACGGCTCTTCGTAAAGGGTTTTGCAGTCGATTGCATGAAAAGACAGTTCCCCGGCATAGCACCTGATGACACCAAACTCTGTGATGGGTTCTTGAATGGTAATTACATTGTGAGCTGTAATGAGTGTGTCCCCGCTGGTGCATTCAACTGCCACAACAAATGTGCTTGGGTGAGTGTATTTGTGCACCACGTTGCTCTCCAACCTGTGAAAAAGCACACATAGAAACAGTTAACAGTATGTCCCTCTTGCTTGCTGGAGAAAAATAAATAATTGAGGCTACATGGGTCACACACAACTCCATCTTGGCAGGCTTCAAGTCATGCTTTTGTGACATCAGCAATGTATAAAGAGAACTGGATACAGAATTGGAAGCGGACTCCCATTCATTCCTATGAGAGTTGCTCAGTGGCGCATGGAGCCAAAATGGCTCGACTGCCGAGTGATAAAATACCCGGATCTTCCGGCGATCATCTGCAGTCATTGGGCCCGTAGAGCAGGCGCAGTAGCGTTTCCTTTAACTCCTTCCTCCCAGCCTTCGGTTCAGCCTCCATCTGGTCTGGAGGAGCTGCAGCATTTATTTCTGCACAAACGTCCACTGTACATTCACTAGATATTCTCAGAGCTAAACTAACTCTTCTGCAGTGTGGAGTGAGCGCACATGAACGTGAGGTGGAGCGAGAACGAGCGCGGTGTGTGAGTGAAGTCAAGCAGGCAGAGGAGCAGAGTACAGCAGAGACTCCGGTCCTGGAAACCAAAGCTACGGTCTCCCCTGTGTCTTCTGGCCACGGTCGGGGGGCTGGAGCAGGAAGAGTTAACACTGTTTTGCAAGACGGGCTTAACTAGATATAACTTGGGTAATGCGGTTTTGGTGCCTCTGTGTAGTTTTTGTTGGAACAGCGCATGGGACACCGACCTGCAATGATTTCTAAGAGTGTAAGCGTAAGAAGTTACAAACAGTACCTTTAAAGGGACTGTTTGTAACTTTTTACAGGTATAAATCTACCGAGTCGGTTTCCCATGCGCGCTCGCATATGAGCGCTCGCGTGTGTCTACGCTGTTCAGACTTAGACTCCAACACAAACTACATGGAAGCACCAAAACCTCTTGGTTGTATCTAGTGAAACCCGTCTGTTAAACAGTGTTGGCCGCGGTCGGAGGACGCGGGGGAGACCATAGCTTTGGTCTCCAGGACCGGAGTCTCTGCTGTACTCTGCTCCTCTGCCTGCCTGCTTGACTTCACTCACACACCACCTCGTTCTCGCTCCACCTCAAGTTCATGCACGCTCACTCCACACTGCAGAAGAGTTAGTTTAGCTCTGAGAATTTCTAGTGAATGTACAGTGGACGTTTGTGCAGAAATAAATGATGCAGCTCCTCCAGACCAACAGAGGTTTCCCGTGTCTTGTGAAGTGACGGGGCTCCGCAGGGAGAAACGTCTCCCTGCGGCTGCGGTCGGAGATGAAAAGTTAACACTAGGATCAGCATTGATTCATGGAGAGACCTTGGTCTGGTCAGCTAACATTACTGCCATGCAGGTGAAATATAGAGTGATATTATGGTTTTAGCTGACGTGTGTCTCCTCACTGTTTTGAGCGATACTCGTTCATGTCTATGTAGAGCGAGCAAGCACGAGCAACAGGACGCTGACTTTCGTTGACTTAACGGCCACAGGTGTCGCTGTTAACAAGCATTTCTGAAAGTTACAAACAGTCAAGTGGTCTTGAATATTATCCAGTGATTTACAGACATCTCTTTCCCAATGTAAGACTATGGGAAAAAGTATTTTTGGTCCCAATGGCATCACGTGACAGACCCGGAAGTTGTACTGCACCGTTTGGCCACTGCAAAATTTTGCTTCAAAACCCGGCAGTCCTCCTGCAGGGCTTGGTTTGTGTTTGGCAAGCCAACATCAGCATCCTCTGTGGAGCTACTGCAGCTACGAGTGTGGTTTAGGTGTGTGTGTGTGTGTGTGTGTGTGTGTGTGTGTGTGTGTGTGTGTGTGTGTGAGAGACCAAGTGAGACCACAGTGTGAGACAACACGGACAGGTGACTGTTCATTCTAAACAACAACAGTGGCTTCTGAAGAGGTTAGATATTGCAATAGCATCTCAGAACTGGAGAGTATTTCTTAATTGAAAGAAGAGCAAAGTACGGCACTACTACTACTTTCGTTAGTTTGATCGATGACAAATGGTTCATTCAATCACCTGTCACCAAGTATTTTTTGAAAGTGCCTGCCCTTTTCCAAACAGTTTCCAATGACAGCTTCTCAGATGGTTCTGAGGAACAAACCTCCAGAGCTACAGACGACATAATATACAACTGTTTCCACAGGCTGAGTAGTTTTTATTTTAAACCCATGCACGTAGAGTCAGGCAGTCTGTAAAAGTTCCTACTCACCCCTCTGGTCTACGCAGAGAAATAACATGGCCATCTCCGGTACTCAGCTTGCAGCTGAGGTTTTCCTGTGGCAAATGTAAGAGCCACTTCACGCTGATGGTGATGTCATCAAAAACAGCAGCCACAGTGCTCACAGACAGTGTGAGCCCTGGGGGGGAGATAATTACCAGAAATGTAGTAAAGTGCGTGTAAGATCAAGATCAATAAAAAGAAACATTGACACTAACTTAACAGTTACTGGGGCCTGCAAAGCTCAAATAGGCAAAATTGGCCTTTTTCACCGCAGACATTTTGACTTGTCATAGTAGGAGAAGCACATGTGTTACTCATGACATTGACGATGGCTCTGTTCTACTCAAGTAGTCCCAGTAAGTCATCATGACAGCGTGACAGTGAGCCGGCATGCCAAATACCAGCTTAATGGAATTCAGCCAACATTCATTTCATTATTTATTGTGATTTTCCTTCTGTGACATTATTGTGGTTGCTCTGCATCTCTTCCCCTCTCTCTCTCCCTCTCCCACCCCTTCTCCCTCTCTTTCTCTCTCTCTCTCTCTCTCTCTCTCTCTAAACCCAACTGGTCGAGGCAGTTGGCCGCCCACCCAGAGCCCGGTTCTGCTCGAGGTTTCTACCTGCTTAACGGGGAGTTTTTCCTGGCCACAGTGCATAACAATGCAAATGCTCTTGGTGGGATCTCTTGTTGGGTCTCTAAACTATAGAGTACGGTCTAGACCTGCTCTATATAAAAAGTGTCTTGAGATAACTTCTGTTATGATTTGATGCTACATAAAAATAAATTGAATTGAATTGAATCTGCGGTGGACAAGGTAGCTCTCCCCCCATGGCTGGACTCCAGTCAATCAAATAAACAAGATCCAAAACAGCCTTAATATCTTTGAAACTCAATCGAGACATATGTTAGAAGTGAAAATATCTTTTAGAGAGAGGTTGCCACTTTTTGTGTGGATCTTTATGAAGCCACAAGCGGTTTTTGAAACCCTTTCGGTTTTAGCTTTTTACCACTGAAGCGTTTAATTGGAAAAAGTGAAGGGTGGGATGGGAAACAAACAGACCTGCCTCTACTGGATGTAGAACATGTGATTCCCCCTTGGAACATTTATGATTGCTCAGAATTACTGACACCTACCGTCTTTGCAGTGGTAGTCCACAGACAGGTAGCTCCCCAGCTGAGGACAGGGTTCACCAAAGGAGTCCACAACTTCAGAAATCTGGCAGACCTGACGACCGTGGCAGTGAGCTGGGTAACACACAGAGAACATAATCAGCTACTGATAACACGGCAATGACGATGATGACATTATGGACGTTTTACAGATTGCTACTTGATATTTAGTAGTTCTGGTGATTCTGTCAAATCAAGTCAAGTTTATTGTGCTGTTTATTGTGGTTTGTGCTCTACTGTAACAACAATATGCTACTCAACTAACCAGGACCGGTTCAAGGCATAGGCCATATAGGCAATCGCCTAGGGCGCCACCTTCTGGGGGGTGCTGATTGCTCTCTAAAAAACATAAATAAAATAATAAGAATTTTCATTTTCTGCATCAAAGGTAACAAATGAAGAATAAATAAATAATAAAAAAAAGAAATACACTTTTCACCCCTGTAACTCTTTCTCACACTTTTTCACCTACCTGGAGGAACACCCCAGAAGGACAGAGGTGGATATCAGCTACCTAGATATCCAATTATATGCAGCCATGCAGGAAATAGTGAATGAGGCTAGTGAACTGCCCGCCTCAACACTCAGAATCAGAACACAAGAGGCCAAAAAAAATCCTAATATTACGAGAATAAAGTCATAACGTTACGAAAAAAAAGTCATAATATTATGAAAATAAAGTCATAACTTTACGAGAAAAATAGTCATAATATTACGAGAATAATGTAATACCTTTACGAAAAAAAGTTCTAATGTTACAAGAATAAAGTCATAACTTAACGAGAAAAGATACTACAAAATACTATGACTTTTTTTCTCGTAAACCTGTGACTTTATTCTCGAAATCTCAGGTTTATTTTTTATCCTCAATGTGGCCCTAATACTCCGTCGTACCGTCGTACCATAAACCTGCAACAATGATAAAAAAAAAATGAAAATGTAAACAAAAAAACAGTTATTCATTTCCATTTTTACTTATTTTTTCACTGGAGAGGGGCTAAAGAGCTGCAGGTTGCTGACCCCTGTGTTAAAGAGTTTAAAAATTACAAGAGGGTTCTGAAATGTAATCTTCTCCCTCTTTAAAATTCATAAAAGACCAAATGTGTTATAACTATTGTATCAGAGCTCACTATATCAGAGCCACACAGATGCTTGGGTAATAGCTTTTACTGAGTGAAAATATCAATGTATTTAGATGGACTCAGAATCATGTAATCATTAATAAGCTTTAGATGTTCATGTGCTCACGTACCTTAATAACATAAACTCATGTCTAGTGCCTTATACTGGCTATGCTTATGCAGCATTCATATAACCAGTGTGTTTTATGCAGTCAGTTAACTTTGTAAACTTATGTGTTGTTATTTTGTGTACTATTGCTGGGTAGAGTGACTGCATTTTTCTTCTCTGCTCATATGCTTCAGCCACAGAACGGAAAATAGATAAGGGATTTCCCCTGAAGGATGTGTGTGTGGTTGCTGCTTCTGACTGCAGGCACACAATACAATCTGATGAGAAACTATAACTTAATAAATCAATAAAGTGAGCGACAATGTGCATCATAACAATGACCAAAAATTGGACTTTCTACCGGTTCTCCGGATGTAATGAGGCAATCATTGAAGTCTGTCTATAGTCGGTGTTCATATGATCATTGCATGTTGTGATTCAAACTGATAGTTAGCCACACTGACGTGTTTAACCATATTGGCACAACATGACGAAGACCTTCCTCTGACGCGTTTAATAAACTGTATAAATACTGGAAGACACAGAAGAACACACAAACGGACGGAAAGGAAGATAAACCGCTATCTTTACACTCTGTAATTATATTTCAGGACATGGCTGTGTCTTAAGAGCTTGATAGGATATATTTACAGTAACCAGTTCTAATTGTGCTAAAATTAATTGAATCTAAAGACAAGTCCTAACTATCCTCATCTCCTTTGGCTGTCTGGTCCTCACAGCCAATCTGAAGGTAAGACCCTCTCCATTCAGTGGAGATCCCAGATGTACAACACATTTTAAAATCGTGTTCAGTGGAGGAGCTTGTGGCTCCGTGGAGGGTATCCTGGAAAAAAAAAAACGTGTACAGACGCCTAACTGCGCTGAAGCCTGGACTATGGAGCAGAATTTGGCGTTATAGCGAGGTAACTTCAGGGTTTAACCCTTCAGGGTTTTCCGTTCTACGAAGGTGGTTCACTTCTTACCGGGGTAGATCACCATGGTAACTTATGCAGAACGGCTAACCTGCTCCGGAGCAGGTTCTGTTCCAGATAAGAGTTCAACTCGTATGAAAGCACCTCCTACTGACCAATCAGAGCTCGGTGCGGTGATTGTATGATAATATTACACACATATGAAGAAGTTACAGTCATAATCCAGACTAAAAACAACACAGTTTAAACTGACAGATGCAGGAAGGACAGCTTGATTTATGCTGTGGGTGTTTACCGCTTTGAAATATGTTTTTATATGATCTTTTTTTACTTGCTCTTGACTACGTTTCACACCGTCAGAGAGGAGGGAAGCAGCTGAAAGAAGTTTAAATAGGCACACACGCCGTAGGAAACCACAGGTAGAGGCAACCGGTCAATAGAGATCGCTAGTCACATGCTAAAAAGCATTATTTCTATTACCCCTAATAATTATACAAATTGTCAATATTTGTGTGTTTTAAATATGGAATTCACCTAGTAATATGTGTAAAATATCATAGAAAATCTTCTGTGCAAGATAGATGCTTTTCCTGCACGTCCCTGTCTCCCCTCTGCCTGTCTGTATGTAATATTTCCCTCTGAGATGTAGTGGAGTAGAAGTAGAAAGCAGCAGAACATGGAAATACTCAAGTAAAGTACAAGTACCTTAAAATTGTATTTAAGTAATTAGTTACATTCCACCACTGTGTACATTTTATACTGTTGTGTTTTTCAAAGCATTATTAACTCTTCCTGTTTGAATTAAGTAATTGTTAATTATTTAACTGCAAAGTAGTAATGTGTTTTTGATACCTTCACTTTTTTTTGCATTAAATCATATAAGCCCCACCAAGAAAAAATTCCACCAGCCGCTACTGGCCACAGGACATGAAGAAGTATAATCCTTTCATCCATTACAATTCAAAAAAGCTATTTATATCTAGACAACTATATCTGATTTTGAGCATTCCGTTAAATTAATAAGTCTGTTAATTTACGCATTCACACATCGGGAGTTTTTTCTTTTACCAGCTGTCCTTCCTGCATTTGGCAGCTTCAACTGTATTACTTTTAGTCTGGATTAAGTGTTTAACTTCTTCGTATGTGTTTAATATAGTTCACTCTTCCTTTGTAAAATGTGCCGCTCTGCCTGTCTGTCTGCAGTCTGTGGACTTGTCCATGATTGGTCATAAACAGCAAACCCCGCCCCATTCATGTGAACGCGCTCGTAGCCGGACTGAGAAACCCTGGGTTGATTTACCGAGTTGATAACCACCGTCGCAGGACCCCTTAGCGTGATCTCGTTTGTTAGGGTTAGTGAAGCCAGATAACAAGAAGATACCCTGGGTATGTTGAACTCACTTTGTAGTACAGGTCACTGGTCATAAGGGTCAGTAGAAAAAAAACAAGATAGCCAACATCTAATAGGAGCTTGTATATATTTTGTCTCATAGTATCTCTTGCTCTTAATAGATGAGGTTGAAAGTGGCACTTTTCAGCAGGCCACTTCTAAACTCTTGATAAAATTCTAGACAAGGGGTGTGATCTCTTAGGATGGTGATCGAGGACCATTTCTCTCCTAAAAGGCTATCAGGATGAGTTACCCTCTTTGGAGCCATCACTAAGAGTCCACAGGAACGCAGGGTACCCCTCAATTCTTGGCCTGGCCGAAGCCCGTATTTCGAGTTCTACCAGGTAACACGAGGAGAAGACCATACCACCCACCTTGGGCCCATTAGTTGGGGCACGAACAATAGTTTGTGGGAGTCAGCTAGGTTTCCTGTTACCCGCCTCCAGTGGCAGCCTAAGTAAAATAGATGTACAGGGGGTAAAGGAACCCTAAATAACCCAGAAGTGGAATTTTGTGTTTTTTTGAAGTCCAAGGTTCTAGGCCAAACACGACAACTTATTAATATTATATTCCATGTCTGCCTTTCCCCCAGATGGTACACACTGGCCAAGCATAACAACGTGATGCATTTTCCATTCAAAGCCATCAGTATGTATCTCTATCAGCTGTCACCAAGTCCCAAACTGAAAGAAAAAGATATCAACAGTGTTGCTAACAATTACGATAATGGAGCGAGCATTTCATTCTACACCAGAGAGGGTTCCCTGCTTGTTCAAGGACATGGAAGTCAGGGGAATTTAAAATGTGTTTTTCAATGTGTGTTAGCACTGTGATAGACTTATGAGTTGTACGGGATGTCCATTCCCTCTTACCCCAATGCATGCTGGGAAAGGGCTACAGTGCCCCTAGACCCTGAACAGGATGAGCAAGTTTTCAAAAAAAATGAATGAATGGATGGATAATCTGCTTTTGCCATCAGTTAGATGCATGAGTCAATATTTACTCAAGAATGGATGAACATCATTAAGGCTATGAAGCTATTATTGTGTGTTTTCCCTTCCATAAATGTCCTGATGGGCAGTCATTCTTGGCAAATAATGGTCTTAGGATGAGACAATATGTGCTTTGTGATATCCGGCAATCACTTCCTTCAAAAGTGGATTGAGTTTCATCATAGTTTCCATCCATGCAGAACCTTTTCATGAGGTGTTTGTTTTCCTATTCACATTGTTTTCCTATTGAGTTCAGCAGATCAAATGAGAGGACTATTAATGAAGCTGAGAGTGGTTATTGAGGTCCTTTAGATTAGGTAATTGTATAACATATGATTGGATAACATCATAATAAAATGAACAACTCAATGATATGGAAATAATACATGTTTGTGTTGCATACAAAAGAAAACTATTTGACTACCTGTTAGTGATTCTACAACATCCACCCAACTGCACTGATGTCCAGTAGATGAAGGTGGGGACAGGGCGGGTCGACAATAATGGATGTTCTTACGACCGTAGAAGCCGCCATCTATCATTAAGACTTGACCAGAACCACACTGCAGAGTGGTGTCGCGACCTGCACACACAATAGATCTCCCAGAATCTAAGAAGAATACAAAAGCAATACAAAGTGGGAATTCATCACTGAGTTATTCAGTATGCTGTTTTTTTTTTTTGTTTTTTTTCCACAGTGTGAGTCGGAATACGTACCAAACTGGCAGATAAAGTGCAGTTTCTCGTTGCAGTCTCTTGTGGCTTCCCATTGGAAGTCTGAGTCTCTCAGTATGTGTCCACAAGCTGCTCCTGGCTGTGGGCTGCTCACCCAGTTTGAATAGGTGATGTGTGAACCATCCAGCCAAGAGAGAGCACCTGAGGATGTAACAAGCCACTGCTGAACATAGTATTAGGGCTGTGTATTGGCAAGAATCTGGCGATGCGATACGTATCATTATACAGGGGTTACGATTCCATAAATCGCGATATATTGCGATACTGTAAGCAAGGCGTTTTTTTTTTTTTAATCAAATTTTAGGAAAACTATCATAGTATCAAAAACACACCACCATATGCATCAAATATGAGTTAAACAAGTCGAATTTTTGTATGCAATCAGAACAGTGGGATCTGCATTTGCCTTCATCACAGTGCCTGTAACATCACAGCACTACTTTGAGAGGGCATATACACTGAGACGGTGCATCTCTTTGCCAACGAAATAAAGTACTGAGTGAGAGTTAATCTTTGCAGGTAAACTATATAAACTAGCTTTTCATATATAACTATATCAAATCAATAGTGTTTTTGAGAATCAATACAGTATCACAAAACATAAACCCCGTTTGCATGCTGGATGATGTTACAGGCAGCATAACGTTCACCACGGCGTCTCCAGACTCTTTCACACCGGTCACATGTGCTCAGTGTGAACCTGCTCTCATCTGTGAAGAGAACGGGGGCGCCAATGGTGGACCTGCTAATTCTGGTGTTCTCTGGCGAATGCCAATGGAGCTGCACGGTGCTGGGCTGTGAGCACAGGACCCACTAGAGGACATCGGTGTCCTCATGCCACCCTCATAGAGTCTGTTTCTGACAGTTTGGTCAGAAACATGCACACCAGTAGCCTGCTGGAGGTCATTTTGTAGGGCTCTGACAGTGCTCCTTCTGTTCCTCCTTGCACAAAGGAGCAGATACCGGTCCTGCTGCTGGGTCGATGCCCTTCTACGGCTCTGTCCAGCCCTCCTTGTGTAACGGCCGGTCTCCTGGTATCTCCTCCGTGCTCTTGAGACTGTGCTGGGAGACACAGCAAACCTTCTTGCGATCGCAAGTATGGATGTGCCATCCTGGAGGAGCTGGACTACCTGTGCAACCTGATTGGGCTGCAGGTACCGCCTCATGCTACAAGTAGTGACGAGGACACTAGCAGAACACAAAACTAGAGAAGAATCAGTCAGGAAGGATGAGGAGAGAGCAACTGTCTGTGGCCACCATATGCAAAACCATTCCCTTTTGGGGGGTTGTCTTGCTGTTGCCTCTCATCGCACCTGTTGTCACTTTCATTTGCACTAAAGCAGCTGAAAGTGATTCACAATCACTTGTGCTTCCTAAATGGACAGATTGATATCCCTGAAGTTTAACTGACTTGGTGTTATACTGGGATGATTAAGTGTTCCCTTCATTTTTTTGAGCAGTGTATATATGCACAGTGTGAGCTGAAGTGCCTGTAAATACAATTGCCTGTGGTAATCAAGACGTCATATTTTCTCCAGTATTATTGTAATGGTGCTTCTGTTTATTTGGTATAATTCACAGATTTTACTACAGTTTTCAAGGGCAACTTTATACCCCTTATCCTTGATGGCCACTTTTCCAGCTTTATCCCCATTGTTGTCCAAATGCTATTAAAAACATGGATTTGAGCCACATAGTTACTGTACATTAGGTGCCAATGTTTATTCTATACAATGATCTAAGGCACAGTAGATTATTTTGAATTAACTCTATTCACCGTCTGAATTAAGCTGAGGCACACCTCTCAAACCCCTGCTTCTCGGTCAAAAAACAGTCCAATCAGCACTTCCTAAAACACAAATCCCAAACCATGTGATGATTATATTAGAGCTGTCAAAGTAGGTAACGCAAATGTATTTTAACGCCACAAATTTATTTAAGGCATTAACGCAACTTGTGATTTTTTAGGTTGTAGCGGGTGAGGTTTTAAAGCTAGAGTGAAAATACTGATATCAAATGTAGCGAGAAAATGGATAAGGAATCTATTGGTACCAATCATGTCATACTAGCTTGTGAAGGAGGCTAAATAACTCTCCAAACCTATGTTAAATTTTGTAGAGGCAAAACTGGCATGGCCATTTTCAAAGGGGTCCCTTGACCTCTGACCTCCAGATATGTGAATGTAAATGGGTTCTATGGGTACCCACGAGTCTCCCCTTTACAGACATGCCCACTTTATGATAATCACATGCAGTTTGGGGCAAGTCATAGTCAAGTCAGCACACTGACACACTGACAGCTGTTGTTTCCTGTTGGGCTGCAGTTTACCATGTTATGATTGGAGCATATTGTTTTATGATAAATGCAGTACCTGTGAGGGTTTATGGACAATATCTGTCATTGTTTTGTGTTGTTAATTGATTTCCAATAATAAGTATATACATACATTTGCACAAAGCAAGTCCACTCCCATGTTGATAAGAGTATTAAATACTTGACAAAGCTCCCTTTAAGGTACATTTTGAACAAATAAAATATGTGTGATTAATTTGTGATTAAAGGCGAGTAATTATGGAGAATGATGCAATTAATCACAATTAAATATTTTAGTCGATTGACAGCCCTAAATTAAACTGTATATTTGCTCCATATGATCTGTATCTCTAGATTAAAGTCTAATTATTATTATTAACTCCAATTAATGGAAGCATTAAGAGGCCGTACAGTATATCCTTACTCTACTGTGCTAACTAATAATTGTTCAACAATAACTTGTTAATATTTTTCATTTATTTCTACAGTTTGAGATTGGGAGAATATTCCATATATTGGATAAGTGGGTCATTTGGTCGCAAAAACCTCTGTTGTAGACAGAACCTGGTACAAATTTGTTTTAAAAAACATTTTAAAATCTTGGAGTATTTGTTTTTTTCACGTCTTGCAAAAAGATCTGTGCGAATTTAATTCTCATTTTACTGAGGGAAAAGAAAAGGCTGTGATTATTGAACAGAAAGAAAGTGACAATGACATCCTTATTTTATGAACATCATTTGTTTTTAGACCTATTAAAATGTAGTGGTCAGCCTCTGCCAGAGATTTGCTCATGAGAATTTTGTTACAGATTTTTGTAGAATTAAACTCATCTGTCTAACCTGGATAGAAATCTATTGGCATCTGCATGAGAGCAAATTTTCACAGTTTATAATTTAGCGCAGCAGTTGTCTACATTCCGTATTTCAGCAATTATATTTCGGCTTTCTTACCTTCAACGCTTGGAGAATGTCGCAGGTTTGGAGAGGCAGAGGGTGCTAGACCGAGCCACGCATCCTTCTTGGGGTCCAAGAGTCTTTGAAAGAAATATTGAGTTTCTTCATCTGGGATAAAGGCAAGGTGTCCACCATGCTGCTCACACCAAGCCTGCGCACTGAAAAAAGTATGCTGGAGATCCACAAACTCATAGCAGGAGCCTCCGAAGGCCTTCTGATGGTCCGGACAGAAAACAGGAATCGTTGTCTCATTTTCAGCACAAGACAGGCAGCTGAGTGCCATCGGGATCAGCAGGTAAACAATTGTTCGGCACATTCTTTCTGTTTTCACTTCAAAAATCAAAAGTTGGTCTCTCATATCACTCTTTTCAACTTTTTGCTGCAAATAGTGCTGTAGAAAAAGTATTCCTGTTTCACTCTTTCATCTAATGTTCTCATACACATATACACCCTGGTCACATCCTACTTTTAAATAGGTCTGACATGAGCCTCTCTCACTCACTTTGTTCTGAGTTCAGTGGAACATTGTTTACCTAACAGCCATCTCTTTCAAAAACCAATGAATGCATTACGTTGGTACACAAAGACAAAGGAAACCTAAGAGAGTAGCTTCAACCAGATGGCAAGGTAGCTTGAGGTTAGGGTTTACTAGTAATTTACAACATTTAATGTAGAGGATTTATATTGTAAAAATATAATATTCTCATTCCCAATTCGTCACATAACGCTCGGGTCAGGAACATTTGGCGTAGTTTTCTAGACCAGCACATCAGACTATGACACTCCACTATGGTCGCAGTAAACACATGGTTAACGTTGTGAATTCAAACAAAAACACATGCTTAGGTTTACAGGAAAAAAGATCGTGGTTTGGGTTAAAATGACAAAACACTTGGTAAGGGAGGGTCTTATTGACCTGTCTGTTTTTTTTTTTTTAAATCTACAGAGTCTTTAGAAAGATACCAAATAAAAGTATGGCTTTTCTTTAAAAGAAAAAAA
>CAKAOH010012448.1:20635-73612 GCA_916701665.1 Sebastiscus tertius | reverse complement strand
CCCAAAAAACAAAAAAGAACACAGAGGGTATATTAGAAAATATGTTTTTTTATTTGTGTGAACCAACCCTTTAAACTCTGTCCTCCTTACCCCCCTCTTCAAAACAAGACCTCACCATCCCACATACTCTCCTCCTCTTTGAAGAAAAAAGGCCCTCAGTGGTCTTGAGCGTAATATTTGTGACTGTGATGAAAGCGAGGGTGTGACAGTGTGTCCACATCATGTGTGTGTGTGTGTTTGGGAAAGGCCTGGAGCTTTGACAAAGGCTCAAGGAAATCCCACTGCAGGCCAAACAGAGTGTATCTCTGTTACACTGATAGGTGAGGTGATAGAGCTTGTGTGGTTATCAGAGGCTGGGGGAGGCATGGTCATATATGTGGATATTGGGCCAGCTGTATTGATCCTGGCCCTGACAGCAGAGGTGGGGGGAGACCGGATGAGAAGAGCAGGAGGCCGATAATGGTGTCAACTGACCCAGGCGTGCTCACCTGAAGCGTGGGAGGGCACCGAGGTAACGCCCAACAGGCTCTCAATAGGCCTTATTCACAAAAAGTCAGTCAAAGGTTTCACATGAGAGCATGGCATGTGCTCAGAGGGTGATCGCTAATGTTTGGACAAGCAGATAGTGGTATTGGATTGTCTCTGTCTTTTTTTATAGAGCCTTAAAATGCTGTCTCTTTGTTATCTAAAGCAAGTCTACGTAAGTTTTGAAAGAAAAAATATCCCATACAAATGAAAAGTTGAATTCATAAATAAACGCACCCTCGCTCAATTCAATACACTCAGGGGGTTTGTTGTTACAGGCTTACTTAGTCTGGTATGACCAGTTATGGTGGCTAATCTTAGCTAACCTTAGCAAACTTTAAATAGATATTGCTGTATTAGGGTAGTGGCTGGAAGGGAGCCCGCAAACTGGGGAAACTCTTGCAAGATTGTTAAAGTAAGGCATTGACCTCAATAGTGTAGTTAAGGTTAGGTATTGACCTTGTATAGTTAAGATTAGGATAGGTTGTCAGAGTTTTTGCAAGTTTTTGCAGATCCCAGGTCAGATTTTGCAATTTGCGGGCTCCCTTCTAGACACGACCCTGTATTAGCAGACATTGCTAACTGTTTGTTTTGTTGACTTTGTGACTCTTCTGTAGTTATGCTATTGTTACCCAGAATGTTAACCAGTAATAAAGTTGCATAGTCTCGCCTTAAGCAGTTTGGTATAATCTTTAATATTAGAATTTCTGCTTTGATTAAATGGCAGTTTTTAGCATTTACATTGACTTAAAGGTCCAGTGTGTTGGATTTAGTGGGATATAATCACCTGAATCTAAGAATCGTTGTGTTTTTGTGAGATGAAAATGAGCCCTTCTGCCCTTCTTCACAGAGTCCGCCATGTTGCACCTCCATGTTTCTAAAGTAGCCCATAACGGAGAAAGCAAACACTGACTCTAGAGAGGGCCTTTCATGTTTTTAAGTTACCTGAAGGCCACCGTAGTTCTCCGACAAACTTGGAAAGGGTGGGCTGAGCGGAGGGGTACTCAGTTAGTTGCAATCTGCAACCTCACCACAAGATGCTACTAGTTTGGGAACTACATGCTTTAAAGCAAGAATATGTGACCTTTTAAAAAAAAAAAAAAAAGATTACTTTTTGGGCATTTTATGCCTTTACTTAACAGAAATGGGGGGAAAGAGCATAAGGGAATGACATGCAGCAAATGGTCCTGCCAGCTGGGAATCAAACCTAGGACTTGCCGTTCAGGGCATTTGTGCCCATGTGGTATGCGCCCTAACCACTTGGCACATCAGGTCGCTCAACTAAGTAACTTTTAAAAGAAGAAATAAATTGTCTTCTTCTTCATAAATAATGCTCTGCACTGGGGTAATAATAATAATATTAATTAATATTAATTAATATTAATACTATTAATATAGTATTATATTATTATTATATTTCTATTTCTATTTATTATTATTATTATTATATTATACTATATAATACTATTAATTAATAGTAATAATAATAATGCACTGGGGTGCCAAGTAAAGCTGTAGCAGCAAATCAGTGTATTGAATTAAGCGATCGTGGGTCTCATTGCTGATGAATTATATGAATTATATTTTCAAAGAATGTATCATTTCTTCTTTCTATAGTCCCATAGTGTAGCTCTAAAGGCTGAGAAAGGTTGATTTAGTTCAGGTTTATGGGTCACAAAGGATCTCAGTGAAGACTACTTTCTGACAACAATAAATCACACCTATCAGAAAACAATATTGGAGGGTTGATAAGATTAAGATTAGAGCAGTAAATTCGGTGTGTGTGTGATTAATGGAGACAGACAGTCGCCTCTCTCCCTGCTTGCGCACCACGCACACACACAGCAGATCAGCAGATAGGAAGGCATACTGCAAGGAGCCTGGGTGACATTTTTAAAGCCTGAATCAATCAATGTGGAGGAAAGAGTCATGGACGTTTATAATGTTTGAGTATCACTGTTAAACTCAGGGGCCTAAATCATTTTCTAGCATCTTACATGTTGCATCACCTGTGCTACAGTCCTGCACAGCTGAGTAACTGCTGAACAAGAGGTTTTATAAGTGTGTGTAAAAAAGAATATCCATTTCTTGTAGTAAAAATGCTTAAATGTTAAATCTCTTGCATACTTTTCCACTTTCAGTGAGGTAGAACACCCCCCTTTTCCTGCTCTAATTGGTACATCCCAATAAGATAAATTGAGCACAGGTGAGCTGCTGGTTGCAGGTCAGTAAGTGTCTTGCCCCTTTATTACTAGTTTTGTCTGTAACCACAACACCACATCTGACATTGAAATTAAATTGAATTAAAGATGGGGGAGAGGTTGCAAAGTCAAAAAAGCTTTGTTTGCTCTTTTTTTGATTGTAAAGCTACGTTCAGTAAGTCATGGAAGCTAGAGGCTCATCTTTGCAAACACACAGGATTGGTAAGTGAACTGCGAAGACGCCACAAACCGAACAAATGACATGAGAGAAAGTGGACACATCAGACGTAACAGTTTATATTGTGTTTGATTGTTGGGATTATATTTCCCTAACTTTAGAAACCGTTCTCCTGTGAGAACTGTGACAAGAGCTTTTGCACTCGTTACCAACTCACCAGACATGAGCTCAATCACAGTGGGGAAAAAACACACAAGTAAGCCTCTATATTCCCTATTTGAAATAACTAGGAGTAGTAAAATGTGACTTTTTGATGTGAACCGTTACCTGCTCTGGTCTCCAGGTGTGTGGCTGATGGATGCTCCGAGGCCTTTGTCACAATCACCAGCATGAAGAACCACATGGCTCGAGTTCACCAGCACCAGGAGAAGCGATATAAAGTGCAATAATCTTACAGTTTGCCTTTTTTTTTCTTACTTTGCTACAAGTAGGTGTTTACTGTGATGATGTACTGCCTTGCTTTTGCTCCTTTTGTTCTCTTTCAGTGCGACCATCAGGGCTGTGGGAAGGATTTCAACAAGAGGAACCAACTGAAAGCGCATACGTGTGAGCACCAACAGATTCTGCCATTTCAGTGAGTGACTATCTGATGCAAGAATAACTGAAATGTGTATCTGTCCTTGGCTATCTAAAATCCTATTTATCTTTTGCTTTAGTTGTACTTTCAGTGGTTGCACAAGAGAATTCCCCTCTCATGGAAAACAGAAGCATCATGAGAAAGTGCATCAAGGTTGGTTGATAATCAGAAGGGATTTTATTTCCTTTTTAATTTGTGTTTTAACAAATCTCTCTCTGCTTCCAGGTTACCCCTGTGAGAATGAAGCGTGTCCTTTTCAAGGAAAGACGTGGACCGAATATCTGAAGCACAGAAAAGAACATAAAGGTATGAATGTAATGCTGGGAACACTGTTTTAGTTGCATCCTATATCCTGCTACTCATGAGCTGTTTGAGTCACAAAGCAACTGTATTTCAATGACTTCTTTTGTCCTCAGTCAAGGTGCCGTGTGGAGAGTGCAAAAAGCTGTTTAACAACGCCTGGTTCTTGCGCCAGCATGAGCTGCGTATCCACTCCGGGGGGGAGAAGAGGAAGCTATCGTGCCCCAGGAGAGGGTGTGCTAAAAAGTTCACTCGCCGCTTCAACTTGGAGAGTCACGTCCTGGGAGACCATGAGGGCAAGAAGCCCTTTAGCTGTGTGTTTGCTGGCTGTGGGAAGAACTTTGCCATGAAGGTAAACCTGCACTTCAATTTAATATTAAATGTTTGGTCCAACTCTCAAACTAGTGGTATCCAGTCACGCTGATAGTTTTACTTGATTTTCTATGCACATTTGACACGTTGCTGCAACCCCAACACAACAAGAGGTGGAATTTAGTTTGTGGTGGTGACAGTGGTTTCTTCTAAAAACCGCAGCATTTCTTTGCAGTGATGGTTATCTAGACCTTACTGTATTGATTAGTTTCTCTGGAACTGTTTTCTACAGAGGAAATGGTTACCAGTGTCACAGAAAAATGTCTTTGGCAAGATGCACTGCTTATTGAAATGTATTTTTCAGTGTTTTGAGCAGCAAAAGCTCAATTGCAGTTACCTTCATTACTTGTGTAGAAACTGAAACTATATACATGGCTAGACCCACTAGATGTGAGATATTATTGGGTGATCTGTTATTAAATTAAATCATACAGTGTAGTTGGTAACTGATCTCTTTGTTAATCAGGAAAGCCTGTGGCGACATGCAGTGGTGCATGACCCAGCAAAGAAAAAGCTGAAGGTAATGTGTCCTTGTCAACTTTTTTTTTTTTTTTTTCTGTAGTAAATGTGACTTTTCTCCCCTCCATCTTGTCCTTACGTATTTTTATATATATTTTTTTTGTTCCCCTTCCAGAAACTGCATCCTAAAAAGAACCAGCCCTGGCGTCTGGCACAGAAGGTCAAACTGGCAGCTGCAGCCAATCAAGCGGAGACCAACAAGCTTACTGCGAAGCTGCGCAACACAACTTTAAAGGATAGCAAATCTTGAGGCTGCATTATATTATATTAAAAAAAAAAAAACGGCTTGTATGTGTTCATTAATGGTGAAGCAAATCACAATTTCTGTTGGTATCCTTTGTTTATGCAAATAAGAAAATAAAGCCTCATTAATACAGCACTATACTCGCAATCTTTCTCATTCCTGATAAACTGACCATTCCCACTAGCAAAGTGGGAAAATCATGCCGTAGAGCCATCAATCCTTTGAAGGAAATGTTTATTAAACAAACAGAACACACATTCACACACATGTATAAAACTCCAGCTGATGGGACAGCTGGTTGTCATGGTGATGAGGCCTAAGGGCAGTTGAGCCCCCAGGGTGCGGCAGGTTTCTAATAAGGCCTGAGGCTTATTCAGCTGGATACAGCGCTGGTGTTGCAGAACATCTTGATTTTTAAAGTGATTACAGGTCATTATCCTAGATGACAAAGAGGATCACAGGCTACTTTATTAATTTTAATATTCTATCTCTACCTGCAACGATGCATCCACCTGAATACAGCCCTGGTTTCTACAACTGCCTGGTGAGGTGAACACAGCACACAGATCGCCTGTTAACAGTTGCAGTACCATTCCTCCCTGCGGGAGTGATGACAACATGACCATATGAACACAGCGGTGTGTTTGTGAGTGCAGTCTGTCGAGTGACGTGGCACGATCTGGATCAGTTCCCACCTGGTCAGGACAGGCTTGGTCCTGCTGGGTCTACTACAGTTCTGAATGCTTTTGGTCCTGGATTAAGCCCGGTATGGAGCGATGTACAGTAGCGTGTACCAGTTCACTTTGGCCAAGGTCGTTCCCGATATAGAACATTCTGTGTGGACTCGGTGTGGTGCGCAGCCTGCTCCTGATCTACACCAGGCTGCCGGGCCAGGAGACCACGGTGAGTGCCACGCGGCTGCGCTGCTCCTTCAGCATGGGCACCAGCGCCGAGTGGCTCATTCCTGCTGTCGACAGGCCGTTGACCGCCACGATCATGTCACCACACCTAGGGCGACACCAAGAGACAGGTCAATATGGATTATAAACAGGACCTGACAGCCATTCAAACAGCTCTACATTATGAAACATCACATGATGACATTTGAGATGACAAACGATTGGCGTGGCAGGAAGCTTGAAAATACAGTTAAAGGATGAGGCTGTTTCTTTATTTGTTATTGTCAACAATTAATTAGAACATAAACTGAAATTATTAGTCGATTAATCGATCGATAATAAATTTATTGCCAACAAATCTGCGAATTGTTTAGGTCATTTTTTAAGCAAAAATATAAAAAAGTCATTGGTTCCAGCTGGGGGTGTCACAATATATTTAAAAATGAAATATTGATACACATGTGATATTATTGTGTAAATAATCCAGCGCCTCTTAAATCATTTTATATACAGTTATGGTTACAGACTCTCTCTCCACCTCCTTACACTCGTATTTTGAGTGTAATTAATTTGCCAAAAAAGAGACAAAATGCACAGAGCGGAGTGTTCACACTAATCAAACAAACTGGACTTTGGGGTCAAGTGTACTCAGATCCGGGCCCGGGTCCCTGATGTGAGAGCCTCCTAAATGTTCCAGCTCTACTTTTGAAAGGCAGAACAGGGTTTACCTAGCTTGTTTGTAACCTTACAATAGCATAGCATTATATTGTTGTTGTAAAATATTCATATGATATGTGTACAAAGATGGGGTTTATTGGTAGCTGTTTGCAAAATTACAATAGATAAGATACTGATGACAGAGCAGAAAGGCCACGTCTATGAAGTTCAGTGTAAAAATGAAACCTTATTTAATAAGGGAGAAATATAAGAGTATTTTTATATAGTATATTTATATTTTCACGATTGATGTTGACCTTTAACTCTTTTTTTCTTGATGTCTCAAATAAATAGGTCTTCTGTCTTGAATTTTAATGATCATAATGTTGTTTAATTATACGTTTAATTATACGTTTAAAATTAATAGCTAAGACAGAAAAAGACACCGAACATAAAATGTTCCGTAGGCGTGGCCTATCATCACGCCACTCTTATCAACCACCAACCGGAGGTCACGGTCTATCTACCTGCTAATTCACCACCAGAAGCCACAGACAGTCACGTGACCAACAACTTATCACTCACTTGAGGCGGCCGTCGTAGTACGCAGGTGTGCCGAGGACGATGGTCTTGATAAAGAACGCCTGGTTGCCGTGACTTTCCTCGTATCCCCCGACGATGCTGAAGCCCCAGCTGCCCGGATGGCTCCTCCGCAGGACAATCTCATGACTACTGTGCAGGTAGCTGCAAGGAGACAGCAGAGTGATTAAAATGGACAAGCAATATCATACACTGATATATCAAAGAACATGTTGTTACATTTACTATCATGAAGGTAAATGTGACAATTTATTGTGCTATATATTTCAGTTTATATCATCCAGACCCTAAGAAGTGAAAAAGACAGGAAGTACTCTCACCTGGGTAAGCCCAGCCACATGACCCACGAGGGGGACCAGTTGGCATCAAAGTCACTGTCATGCGTGTGAGGCAGCAGCTCGTCGTGGTCGGGCTCCTCCACCATGCTGACCTCCAGCACCCTCAGTTGGACCGAGGGCGAGGCGGCGCTGGCCTTCAGGGTGCCCACGGCCTCGCTGTGGCTCAGGTACGTCAAGTCCTGCCCGTTGATGCTCAGCAGGACGTCACCTGAAGGAGAGAGGAAGAAGATGCTGTAGTTTTCTGATGTAATGTTTTTGACCTGAATTGGTCCTGAGGGGGCGCTCACCTCGTTTGATTCGCCCGTCCCTCGACAAGCAGCCGTGTGGTTGGACGCTGGTCACGAAGATTGGCAGCTCTCCGCTCTTGCTGCCCCGCCCTCCTGCGACAGTCATGCCCAGAGACTCGAGAGGCTCCTTCTTCACAGTGATGTGTTTCTCCTTACAGGACACACACTGGGAAAGGTCCTGGGTAGAATCACACAGAGGCAACACATACACAAACACAGGTTCAGTCACTACAACAGAAAATGTGTACTTACTCTTTGTACATCATTGTTTTCAGTTTTTTACTCATTTGCACCAAAAATTATACCAAGATTTTTCAAAGGAGCCAACTGGATTAAATAAAATCTTTATAATTATTAGTAATTTTAATGAAAACAGAAAAGAGAAAAATAGGGGGGTAATGCTGACGAGTCCCTAAAGGTAATAAAGACAAATGGTGTTTTTAATACAAATGACAAATTCTCTCATTGATGTTTATATTCTGAACTTCACCGGTTATTCCATACTTAAAATAAATAGCAATAAACTATTTGACTTTAAACCACCCTCCCCCTGAAAATAATGAGTCCTGATCACCCTACATCATTAGCTACGTTCCTCCGACGTACAGATGAATGTTAAAGAGGACCTATTATGCTCATTTTCAGGTGCATACTTGTATTTTGGGTTTCTACTAGAACTTTTTTACATGCTTTAATGTTAAAAAAAATGCTTTATTTTTCTCATACCAGCTGTGCTGCAGCACCTCTCTTCACCCTCTGTCTGAAAGGCTCTGTTTGAGCTCTGCCCCCCTCCCGAAAAACCCAGTCTGCTCTGATTGGTCAGTTAGCCCACTCTGTTGTGATTGATCAACTGATCCAAACTCTTCAGACTCTTCTCCAGCTCTGCTCTAACTAGCTTTGTTTGAAGCTAAGGTATTATGCAAATGTGTTACTTGGTGACATCACCACGTTACGGAAGAAAAGGCCTACGGGAAAAAACTCCCTTTGGCGTGGACTTTGGGCTTTGTGACTTTGCAGACCTTTTACATGCACAAAAAACTATACAACACACTAAAGGAGAGAGAAAAAGCATAATAGGTCCTCTTTAAACTGCAACACTTGCATGTTGAGGTTACAAAGTCAAAATACCCCCAAACACACAATCTGACCCATGAGTACAAACACACACACATAGATATATAACACATCTGCTCACTCTGTGAGTGCTGGTGCGGGAGAGGTGTATGGGCACGGGGCTCGGGGTGCAGCTGTGGTTAGGCAGGAAGTGATCAAGGCAGTAGAGGTCTCTGGTGGAGCTTGATTTTGGCGGTGGAGGTGGAGTTGGTTTGGTGGGTCGACCAATAAGCAGGTGGACTCGCTCTCCGCTCGCCTAGGAAGATAAGAGTTAGTGTTTTAGGGACTTTGTTTCTCACCCACATTTCCTATATTTACCAAAAGAAACCAAATGCATCCTCACCTGTATGATCTGTGCAGCCTGCTCCGGGGTGCCGTGGTGTAGGTCCTGCTCGTTGACTGCCAACACACGGTCGTTACTCCGCAGTCTGCCGTCCTTCGCTGCCAGGCCTCCCTCCAACAGATCCAACACAAACACTCCAGACTCATCCGTTCGCCGCACCAGCTTGATGCCGAGCTGCTCCGTTGAGTCCCGCTTGTGCAGGGTGATTCTCAGGGTGGCGGGGCTGGACGGGGCGCCCTCGGGGGTGGAGCAGGGGGCGTGGGGCACAGCCGGGGTGGAGGAGGAAGAGGAGGGAGGCGCCCTGGAGGCACAACGACGCTCCCTAAGCACAGTAAGCTGCAAAGTGGTGCAGGGGCGTGCCAGTGTGGAGCGGGCAAAACTGTGGGGGACGTTACTGATGTCCACATTGTTCACCTTGGGAGAAAGAGAAGTCAAAGGAAATGTATGTTTAAATCTGCATTAATTGATTTTTTTGGTCATTGACATTCATTCGGAGTCTTCTGTTTCTGGCTATCTGACAAATGTAAGTGCAATATTCACTCTCAGATTAGCTCTATTTTGGTCTCCACCAACTCCTGAGGAAAATATTTGGCTCTTTAGCAGCGATATTTTGCGAGGTATAAGAAAGAAAAAGGTAGTAAATTACTAATATAATATACAATACTATATAGATACTACTGTAGTTCAAGTTAATGGTCCCATATTTTTTATTATAAAGCAGGTTTAAGTGCTATATAGATACTGTATATCTATATCTGTAAGTATCAAAACGCTCAATCCATAGAGAAATACACACAGCCCATATTCAGAAACTGTGCCTTTGAATCAAGTCGTCAGGATTTCTGTAATTTTGTGATGTCACAAATATACAATTTATCCGTAGACATTCTAAATGTGTTCCAGTTTATTTCCAGTTGGAGTGTATGTGAATGACATCAGCTGACAGGAAGTAAACATGGACCCAAGCTGTTGCCTAGCAACATTCCGTTGAAATGTGCTAAAACAGAACATTTCAAATAGAAGGTAAATACAGGCATATTCAGGCAGACAGTATGGGGAAAATAAAGGGTCTTTTGAACATTAAAGCATGTAAACATACTCTAGTAAGAACATAAAATATAATCATGTACCTGAAAATGAGCATAATGTGGGAAATTTAAGCTCTAAAGTGGCCAAAAGAATGCTTTTGAAACACCATTCTTGTATGAAAATGGGGTAAGGTGTTTGGTTTTACCTGCAGTATCTGATCTCCTGCCAGCAGCCTCCCGTCTCGTGCAATGACCCCGTCTCTGTACACTTCCTGAATCACGATGTTGATGAGCGGCGTCTCGTTTCCCCCCACCACGCTGATGCCCAGCTCGACATACGGGTTCGCCCGGTGCACCTCTATGGCAGTTATCTCTCCTTCAGGAAGCGAGGGCAGCTTCACGCAGCCTTTATGGACACACAAATCACATTACAGCGCTGCATTTCAGAATCTAATTTCCACATCTCCCTAATGTTGCCTGAATGTGATTATCCTGTCATCTAGTCTGAGATTACAGCTTTTACAAGAAGCTGCAGTGTCTCAGATCTCTAGTATTCAGCCATTTAGGAAGATGTTCAGTAAAGTGGAGGAAGCGATGTCATACCCTCTTCAGCAGAGAGAGGCGGAGACTCGGGGCAGTCCCAGCCAGAGGAGGTGGAGCTGACAGAGCGGAGGAGGTGGATGCAGGGATTACTGAGGGGCCGCTTCACCCTGGGGACCACACACTCCAACCCTACTACACCTGAAGACAGAAGAGATGGATGCCAGAGTGTTTGTCTCAATCCAAACTGTGTTAACTTCATTGAGAGAATCTAAAAAGGCCAGCAGATCTACTCACTTTCTTCCTCCGTGCTCTCCTCAAAGGCGGGGTTGTCGAGGCCGGCGTCGTCTGTCCACACGGGCCCGTTGCCGCTGGTTTCATTGGGTCCGGAGGGCGGAGAGGGTGTGCGGTCCCTCAGGTCTGTCGTTGGGGAGCGGGGCGACCTGGGAGGGCTGGTCACCATCGCTCGCTCGTCCCCGCTGTCGCACCGCGGGCCGTCCACGTTGGTCTGCTGACACCTCGTCCCGGGACACCTTTCACCAAGCAACAGGCGTCAGTTTGTTAGTCCATCTGACGTGTAAAGAAAATCAGGTTTCAGCATCAGTTAATTTAATGTGACGCCACTGATCCCATCAGGGAGAGTCTCTTTATGAGTGTCCCTTCCTTAGAGAAGGTCAAAGGGCAAGGTCACGTGTAGCTCGGAGGGATTCAGTGGGTAAAGTGGAGAGAAGTGATGGTGGAGACAAACTGATCTGTCACTGATTAGAGAGAAAATACCAAAGAACATTGCCGCATGTCTTGATTTCTCTATATTCATTTGATACACTAAAGATTATACAAGTAAATGAGGGAATATTTGTAGGTGCATGTTACCATGCGTATATTGTAGGGGTGGGGGAAATATCGGGATATTTTGCGTGGCGTTACTGTATCGATACACGGACGTCAATCTTTTATTATATAAGCTATTAACCTCTTTAAAATATTCTATTCTCGATTGGTACTATGTCATTTTAGCTTGACGGAAAGATTGCTAAAGCACGCTCCAAGGTTACGCTAAAGTTTGGCGAGGAAAAACTGGCATAGCCATTTGCAAGATATGTGAATGAAAGATCATACAGAGTAAAAACTGTGTTATTAGATAAAACACATGTTGACAAACTGCATAATTTACAATAGAAAAGGTAATAAGTCACAATATATCTTATCGCAATACTCAGCTAATCAGAAAATGTTTAAAATCGTAATAAGATCGTATCGTGATAATATCGTATCGTGGGACCTCTGGTAATTCCAACCCCTAGTATATTGTGTAAATGGTGTATATCTGTATGCTTTCCACATTAGACACATTTATACATGTGCAGGCTGTGAAAACACAATTTCTATCAATTGTTTACTTGATAAACAATTAATTGAAACTACAAAATAGTGAAAAATGTCCATCACAATTTCTCAAACTCCATAAGTTTCTAAAACCTAAGGATATTCAAATAGATATAGCAAATACTCACATATGAGACCAGCATAAGTTAGGCATATTTGCTTTATAAATGATTGGATAATGACATATAGGTCAGTCGCAAAAAAGTTCAGCCACTCCGGGACGTTCTTTCCTTGAAAACAAACACAACAACTCTGCTGGAGACGGATGCATCAACTCTGTCCCACAAATAGAAAGTCTTCGCTGAGAGGCAATTAAAAATAAACACAGACAGACTCAAGGGATCAATGTGGTCTCACCCTTAATTGACTCTGAAGTATTTACTGTAAGTGGCAGCTATGAGCCGGTTGAATTATTTAAATGCTTCATTTCCTTCCTCCTAAGAAAAACAGGACCATGGAAAACAGATATTGTGGTCCCACGATACTATGCTCTTGAAAACAATCACAACCGGTGTTGTAAAGCCATGTGGCCTGATATAATTACACCACTTCTAATTCTCTTTCACATCTACCTTTGACCGTTTCCATCAAGACCAAGAAGAAACAGTTTTGAGAGGAAACCAATATGTAAAACTCGAACAGGTTGAGCTCATATAGAGGCTTTAATTCAAGTACTTTGGTTCAGGAACAGTGAAAGTACTTCACACGTACACACCATCAGTAATAAGATCAACCAGACCACCTTGACCACGGTGGAACACTGTGGCCTGGCACTCTCGTCTTTTAATCTAATGTCAAGTGACCGATCCCTCTCTTGGCTCCTGTTACTATCTTAGACCTAAGTCTGCAGGAGAAGGGGAGCGGCGAGCTCACGTGGGCCAAAGGTTTAATCTTTACTAAAGAATATCACGTTAGCCCTCACAGTGACCTTGTTTGATCTCGCTCAAACTATCTTTCCTCTTGTCTTCTCGACACCGACGTGAAGTGCTCAGCCTCCGCTGAGATGTTCCCTTCTGCTGATGTGATTAATTTTTATAGGCCTGGACAAGGAGACTGTTGACAATAAAGTTTAAATGGGCCGCAGCTATGAAATGACACTATCAGAGCTTTTCTTAAAGCGTGACTATGTGACTTTTTAAAGGTGAAATAAAACATTTTTCTTCTCACAAATGAAAAGTTGAATTTATAAGGATTAAAAACACACCCTTGCTCGCGTTAATACACCCGGGGATTTTGCTGACATAACTTGGTCTGGTGTGACCAGTGGCTTATCGTGGCTAATGTAAACTTTAGCTAAATTTAGACAGATATTGCTGTGTAACCCGTGTTATTAACCGAGTAACTTTACTGCCTTTAAATGACTCTTCTCTACTCCTGCTACCGTTACACTATGTTTCACTAGACCCTATGGTCTGAAAAGTGAAGCCAATCTGGAAGTGTATAGAAGTCTATGAGAAAATGAGCCTACTTCTCACTTGATTTATTACCTCAGTAAACATTGTAAACATGAGTTTATGGTCTCAATCGCTAGTTTCAAGTCTTCTTCAATACAGCATGATGTTAATTTAGTAAATTATGGTCCCATTTAGAGTCAAATAGACCATAAAGCAGGGTATACTTTAGGGCGTGGCTACCATGTGATTGACAGATCGCTACCACGGCGTTGTCCGGTTTGGGATTTGTCCGTGTTTTCGTCTTACAACTTTAACCCTTTCACAGTGTGTTTTCAGGTCATGAAAGTTAATTATAACATTTTGGTCGCCTAAAAATGTCTTATTCATCGTTCAGTTGTACTTAGCTCCACCCTCTCGTGTCACTTCTTCTTCTTTTACACAATATGTTTACCATTTACCGTTTTCCTGTAATTATCACTCAGCAAAAGTTAGTCTAGCTTTAAAGATATGACGTATAGGTAGAGTCTAGAAAGTAACATGGAAATTGAAAAACTCTCGTGAGATGGTTAAGGTCAGCCCCATGTACCAAGGCTGAGTCCTTACTGCAGAGGCCTTTTGCTGCACGTTATCCCCTCTCTCTCCCCCTTTCATAACTATCACTGTCACTATCGAATAAAGACAAAAAAAAGAAAAAATGATCTTTCAAAACATTTTTTTTTAGAATAGGTCGTCGGGCAGCAAGTCTCTCGAGGTATTCAGAAGTTTTTGCAAGTTTTCACAATTTGCAGGATACCATCTAGACACGACCCAAAGTATGTGTCAGGGGTCTAAACAGTTGACTCAGAAAAGCTTTTAACAGCTTGTTAGTGATAGCTTGTTAGTGTGAGCTTGTTAAGGAAAATCTCATTGACTTAGGTGTTAGGTGGATATCCAGTCAATAAGCAAGTGTCTAAACACCGATCGAATGCTCCTTAGCAACAGACAGAAAAATTGAAGTATATAGAAGTTTGCTCCAAAAAAGCAATAACACTGATTATGATATAAATATAGTTTTTACACATTTACAGCCTGTTCTGACCAAAAGATTTGCACCAAGCAAAGTAAACTCGCTATATGTTGCATATATTCTCCAAGTACTGCTACATTTATTTTAAAATCCTCTCTTTACACTACTTTCATCCATATACTGTAAGAGCAACAAAAGCATAACATGGGTTCCCTGTGGCAATACACACAACATCTTGGAACAGAGAAAACAGGAAAGAGAGAGCAAGAAAGAAATTCAATAGAAAGACACACAGAAGGACAGGTAGAGGAAACCAGTGAGAAAAAGGTGCCATCCCGAGTCACTCCGTGTTCGACTCACCACAGGCCAGGGTTGCCTTTGGCTGTCTCACAGAAGAAATGGTTGAACAGATCTCTGGTGTTGAAGTTGCTCAGCATGATTGCAGAATGAGAACATGGAGCTCCTGGTCAGCCAACCCATGACTGCGGTAGGGAACCACTTTAATCCCTCCGTCACATGACCTACCGCCCAATAATCCCCTCAGGGTCGCACAGCACCTGGTCCAATCGGGCCAAAAGCCAAAGTGTGGAACCCTTGAGGTTAAAGGATGCTGGGTAAGTCTAACCGCTCTGGACTAAGAGGTATAATATCTCTAAAAGTTCCCACCAGAAACAAGCCACGTGTGAGGTTGGAGGGGTTTTGAATGCAACTTTTAAAAGTTGTACAAAGGTAACTAGAGTTGTCTTCATTGTCAGTTACTTTCTGCATTAATAGATGAATCGTTCGGTCTAGAATATGTCAGAAAATGGAGAAAAAAGGGCCCAAAATGATGTCTTCAAATTGCTTGTTTCCTCTGACCAACCATCTATTGAGTTTACTACCTTAGAAGACTAAGTAAACCAGCAAATCACTCACTCCTGAGAACCTACAACCAATGAATTGTTGGCATTTTGTGAGTAATCATTGTAGAAACTGCTGCCGATTCATTGTCTGTCGATCCACTAATCGATTAACTGACTAATCCTTTCGCCTAGAAAGGTCACACACTAGTAACTAGTGTCATGTTAATAGTCTGATTGATTACCTGTACCAGGCTGGTGAAGTCATGGTCGTCATGCATGCATAGTGTCTGATCTGTGTTAGTGTTTGCACACATCTCTCATGAAAGCATGAATCTACGATGTAAGCTTCATTACCTGTGCTTGAGGTGTGCCTCCAGGTCACATCGCGGCATGCTGAGGGAGCAGACTGGGGCCAGAGGACAGGACACGGACAGCTTGTCCAGCAGCTTGTGCACCAGTATGCTGGACCTGCGGCACGCCTGCAGCTGCAGCCGCGTCCTGTCCAGCGGGCAGAAGTCCCTCTCCTGGAGGAAGCTTCGCAGGCAGCGGGCGCAGAAGGTGTGTCCGCACGGCGTGTCCAGCGGCTGCACCAGCGGCTGCAAGCAGATGTGGCACACCAGGTCGTCGTCCACTTCCAGGCGGTAGTTGAAAAGGTGGTTCTCCCAGCTGCGGTGGATCTGGCCGCACTCGGGACACAGAGACTCCAGGACTGGCTCCACCGGACCCACCTCGCAGCCCGGGCTGCCCATCTCTGCTCCGTCGGCACAACTCAGCTTTGGCACAAATGACTCCAGTGGGGCTGCAGTGTTGGGAAAGGGGCACGCGCACTCCTATCCCATAAGCGTCACAGGATGAAGGAGCTGCAGAGAGGACAGATGCCCCCCAGTGGCTGATGGCACATCACCCTGCAGGTCAGAGGTCAAAGAAAGAGGGTTAAACAGCTGTTACGGAAAAACAACAAGTGTCTGATTATGTGCATTTATTCATGTGGCAAATGCTTTGTGCACGTGAGCCCACGTGTCTGCATGAGAGTGGCACTGTGTGTCTGTGTGTGTGTGTCAGTGAGTGTGCTGAGATTATGTATTGCTGCTCCTGTCCACTAATCTGGCAGTATAATCTCTCTTTTGCTCTCGCCTGCTGCAATCTTCCAATTCCACAGAGAGGGAATTATCTGGGATTGAGGCAGAGAGAGGACACAGATCAGAGGAAGTGGGATTGGGAAAGCAACAGAGGGAGGGTGCGGGGGGGGGAATAGTGCCAGCCAGGGGTAAGAGAAGAGAGCGAGGAAGAAGAGAAGGAGATAAGAAGAGGGGGGCGAACGAGATTAATGGGATGTAAAAATCTGAAACAGGAAAATAAGACAGAAGAGAGGATGTGAAAGGAAGTCCATGAAAGAGATACACAAAAAAGAAAACAATTCTTTACACATTCCCCACAGTGAACTTGATGTTTCTGGTTCAGGGCCGTGTACAGTAGATGCACTCAGTCTCCTCTGTGCAACAGAAAGAGAACATGCCTAAAGCAAAGTCTTGAAATATAGCACTCCGCCGAGGAGAGTGCGTCCCCAGAGCTAATGCACTGTGTGCGCTGATCATTTCCACAGCGTTTCACATCCAAAGCCATTCAGACCTTCAGACGCTCTATTAGCCGAGCCCCCCCCCCCGTGGGCCTGATGCAATCGGTGGACAGCAGAGGGCGTGCCTCAGCTCGCAGCGGGCCAGCCAAGCCACAGTGACTACCTGCCTCTGTTCCAGCTGGGGGTCTGCTCTTGTCTCCATGACGACCTGGAGCCTGTTCTGTTCAGTGGGGCTTGACATTCAGAGTGTAGCCGGAGAAGGATGCGGAGGAGACACACACACACAACAGATGCATCTCTCTCGGCTCAGCAGGATGCTCCTCCCTGGTACAGCCTTGTCAGACAATGATGAGAGCCCGCTTTTGGTTTGTTTTTTAGCTTTTTCTCGTCTCCGTGGCTACCCATCTCTGTGACAACCTGTCTCCTTGGCTACCGGACCGGTAGTTACTTAGTTCTCCTTTAAGTATACGTGCTCCTGTCTGTGTGTGACTGGCTGCTTCTGTCTCTATCCCGCAGCTGGACATGAATTAATCATGAGGACACAAGGTTTCTCTGTTCCTATAACAAAGCTGTGACATCACCACATCACACACACAGACTTGTAGACATGCAAGTATAAAAGTCTACACAAGCAATCGTGCATCAAGAGCTTTACCAGGATCCTGCAAATAGTCTTTATCAATAAGTAAAAGTCTTCAACTGTGGCAGCAGTTTTAGAGCCGCGGCCTTGAAAAGCACTTAAATCTATTTTAAACATAGCTGGACTCTGTAGCAACAGATTCTTTTACACACTAGCAAATGCTTGTGAAATATCTCTCTTTTTAATCCCACTGTGAGTATGTGTGTGTGTGTGTGTGTGTGTGTGTGTGTGTGAGAGTCCAAGGCCATGCTGTTATTGTCAATGCAACTATACTGTTATATATTAATAAATAACAGTCCTGGAACCTGCACCTGTCTGTGCTGATTTTTCATTTTTCAGAGATGACAATCTAATCTTATAACAACAGGGCAGGCCATGAACAAGCTCGCCTGCAGGAATGACATTTTTCAGATAAGATGAGATGATGTTTTAGGCCACAGATTTAAAATCTCAGGTCCTATCAGGCTTACCCTACATTTTCATAAACCCCCCCATCATCTCATCGTCCCTTATCTTAAAATAAAATCTACAAAAAAGGCTGATAGCCACTTGCAAGAACAGGCCTGCTGCTGCTGCTGCTCTGTTTGCAATAGGCTGCTTTTTTTTTCACAACAGTCAGACATGCAATGATAACAACAAAAACTGACACTGATTTAATTGATATTTTGCATCATTTTTTTCCACTGTCACAGTCCTAATTTACCAAATGCACCAACTGAAGTGTCATGATCTATATGCAAACACACATTTGATTAGAGAAGAGCATTTTTTTTGTAATCATAGCCCCCCATCTGTCTGCCTCCATCCCTCCACAAGCTAGGACAGATGAAGCGACAATGGCAATATCAATGCACAGCCAGCCACACACTGACACCGCTCCTGCAGACACTGGATACAAGCAGATAGATGTGATATTACCTAGTCCGGCTGCTCCTCCACGCCGTGCACTCCGGCCCCAGAAAGGGGCACGATTTGTTAGCCGCGGGACCTCAATCACGCATTCACCGCAACGGCCCGTTCCGCAAACCCGCACGAAAACGCCCCCGTGCCTTTGGCGGCGCTGGCCCCGCCCACTGCTGTCTGTCAACCGGGCTGGGAGGGGCCTGCCAGGGCTGTCAATCCAGAGAGAGTCAGAGGGGTGGTGACCAAACAAGCCTGCTCAATATAATAAGATAAAATGAAAATAAATAAAATAAATAAAATAAATAAAATAAATGAAATGAAATGAAATGAAATGAAACGAAATACAATAAAATAAAATAATAAAATGAAATTAAATTAAATGAGATGAGATGAGATGAACTATAATAAAATAAAATAAAATAAAATAAAATAAAATAAAATAAAATAAATGTTTTTTTGGACCCACACTCACCTCTTAAAGATTACTGTGATGTAAAATTAGGAGTTTAATAAAGTTGCAATATTTCACAAAAAAGAAGCCTGCTCAATAAAATAAAATAAAATAAAATAAAATTAAATAAAATTAAATAAATAAATAAATAAAATAAAATAATGAAATGAAATGAAATGAGATGAAATAAAACAAAATTAAATTAAATTAAATTAAATTAAATTAAATTAAAATTGAAATGTTTGTGTCTGCAGGCATAAATACTTTTCAAACTGTATTAAGAAATCTCATGTACAAGTTTATATGCCGGCTTAATCACTCTGAGACATAATCTTGCGGTTGTCTAACATCAGATTTAGCACTACATGGTACAAATCACAGCTGTGGAGGCACTGGTATAGTTCATTATATGTAAGGCATTGGTGTATGTATATATTTATGTTAATATTTATATCTTTTAATCATGACTTTTTATAGTGCTTCCTGTATTGTAATGTATTATATGTAATGTATTGTTGTTGTTATTTTCTTTTCTTCTTATGTGGACCTTGAGTCTGCAATAAAGTTTGAATTGAATTGAACTGAATATGGGTTACAAATGTCGAGTTATCACCATTTTTTTAAGTTACATATCTTACTATGTTGCATTTTTTGATACATTTAATATTGCTGATAATGTTTTTTTTGTTATGGTGATGCTGTTTCAAGATGAATGGTTATATTGTACTGCCATAAACAATATTTATTGTATTTTATCATACTGATTGAAGTTATTATCTCACACTGATGAACTTTTATGTATTGTGCTGATTTATGTAGTGTTGTCATGTGGTTGTTTTTTTGTCTACCTGTCCAGGGACAACAGATGCTAATTTAAATAGAACTAACGCTGGTGCAATTACTTTTAATTGTGCGCCGTCCCTGCAAAAATAAAACAAAATAAAATAAAATAAAGTGTAACTAATGGCTCTAGTAAGGGTTAATAAATAATATAGTAATGTGTTAGAGTGTAAGATGTCAACGCTAATTTGTTAAAAAGTCTCTCTGACAGGTGAGTCATTAATAGGTGCTATGAGTTTCTCACTTTCTAATAAGCCATGCAGTCTGCAGATATTAATGTTAAGAACTTACTCATAAAGGGTAATAAACTATTGATTTTTCAGTTTTGTATGTATAACAAGTGTGAGCATTATAGTTACTTTGCAGATTAAGATATGTACATACAAAATGTAACAAATGTAACATCCAATGAAAAGCATAAGACAAATAAATTGTCAACACTTGATGCCTTGATTTACATATTCGAAAAGGAGTGAGAAGAAGTATAAACTTATTTAATCCCACCCCTTCTCTCCATAAACCAATTATTAATAATTAACCAGCTTCCTTATTGAGCCATACATATACTATAATTAAATTTTCCTAAATGTGTCTAACTATAATTATTATTATTTATAATTATTCTAACTATAATTATTACCTTTGATCTGTGTCATAAAGAAATATAAATTAATTACTGATATAATTATCCTTATCAAAATATAAATTTGTTATCAATCCAGAATACCAATTCCTTACTTATAATATAACTTAATCACATTACCAATTAATTACTTATAATATAACTTAATCATAATACCAAATTATTACTTAAAATATAACTTAATCACAATACCAATTCATTATTTCTTCCACAACTGTTTGTCATTTGTTTGATTTAAACTGTACAAATTGACAAAGTTACATATCTTACTTTGTTGCATTTTTTGATACATTTAATATTGCTGATAATGTTTTTTTGTAATGGTGATGCTGTTTCAAGATGAATGATTATATTGTACTGCCATAAACAATATTTATTGTAATTTATCACACTGATTCAATTTATTATCTCACACTGATGAACTTTTATATATTGTGCTGATTTATGTAGTGTATTTGTTGTCGTGTGGTTGTTTTTTGTCCATTTTTTTTTTTTACAAAACTCAAACTAAAAAAGCAAGGTATTAATCAGCATTTAAAGCATTTTTAGACTATATTTTATTGATAAAATTATACAGAAAGTCATACAGAAATATAAATTAATTACTGATATAATTATCCTTATCAAAATATAAATTTGTTATCAATCCAGAATACTAATTCATTACTTATAATATAACTTAATCACAATACCAATTCATTACTTCTTCCGAACTGTCATTTGTTTAATTTAAACTGTGCAAATAGACAAAACTAAAACTAAAACAGCAAGGTATTAATCAGCATTTTAGCCCATATTTGATTGATAAAATAATTAAGCAAGTTACTTGTCAAGATTTTGTGTCACAAAAAGACTTGTTGGATTACTATCAGGCATCGTGAAGGACAGCTAAAATCACAGGGTCCTTTGGCTGAAGGACCCCGCTGAGAAGTAAACAAAAGATGCATGCTAGCGTTAATTAACATAAAGTCATCGATTTTAGTCGAATTAACTTTGTTTCTAGGTGTAATTTATTACCACGCGATGGCAGAAGATAATGAACTGGAGAAGTATGTAACTATTGTGTTGTTTTTATTCTATTTTGTTGTTTTGTTGTCCATCTGTGTGCACATGGAGGGGTATTTCTGTTTGACAGCTGTTGTATTTAACTGAGTTTGTAAGATGAGTGTGTTGTTGTGGTTGTAAGGAAACCCTTCAGCTACCATGAAGCTGTGTGGTTAAAGGTCGGCTAAATGAGTGAGTCTCCTCTGCTTGATACTCTGCTGATTCAGCAGCTCCTCGGGGGTCAAACCAGGACAGACTGTCCCTCATTCAAATGATTCACTTTCTCCTCTCTGCATCACTCTCTCACTTAATTAAATTATTCTCCCCTTGGCTCCCCCTTTGTGCTATGTTTGTCCTCAACTTCCGCTCATTTCCTCTCCTTCACATGACTCATGTCTGTCTGTATTTATCTCTGTTGTGTTAGGAGGGCAGTGGAGGAGCTCCTGAAGGAGACAGACAGAGCTCGGGTGAGAGCAGAGACTATGGGCCCTGCAGGATGGTGAGCACTGTGTTTGACATGACATCTGGATATCAGCCTGCACACATTTAGACATTTGTGCACATTTGACTGCTACTTATCTGCTTAGCTGGACTTGCACAGGGGGCATTTTTTGTTCTTTGAGAATGAATGAATGAATAATTGATTTTCATGTCTGGTTATTTATATAACCCATCCCTCATGTGATTATTCAGACACATTAACTAACAACTGATCAAACATTTTAAGAAGAAGAAGAAGAAAGGTACTTTATTGATCCCTGAGGGGAAATTATATTTTTTCACTCTGTTATTTTATATATTACATAGTAGGGGGGCTGCCCCTGACAGGCGTCCTGAGCAGTTGGGGTTTGGTGCCTTGCTCAAGGGCACCTCTGCAGTGCCCAAGAGGCAAACTGGCATCTCTCCAGCTACCAGTTCACACTCAGTACTTGGTCCATGTGGACTGAGCTACTGCCGCCCAAATTTTGGCATGTTAACCCGCCATCATCTAACAGCACAATACACCAGCATCATCCAGACATAATGAACATAACATGAACCTCCCACAAGACACATACACAACACACACATACTGAACCTGAACTTTTTAAAATAATATTTGTCGTAATTCATGTGTGTCAACTATTTGTGGTGTGTTTAGTGATTTAGTGTGTGCACAATATGTCTTGTTTCTATGCTATATCCTCAACTAGTTTGTTTTGTTTATGTTATGTTTATTTATCAATAGCTAGTGTGGTACACTGTACCTACTCTTCCCGGGGTCCACATAAATGTGTTTATTAGGGGGTGCAGCCCTAGTGTTCATAATACTACAATGAAAATGGTACCTACTCACAGTAAGACTCAACAATACTGATGACAAGCACTGAGACAAAAACTGCATAATAACTCCAATAATAACAAAAGATAGCTCCTCCACATAATGTGATATTATATATTTTAGAAAACGGCATATTTATTTACAATATTGTTTATATAATAGACAGTTTGCTAATAATGTTTAGTCATGTTTATCGTGTGTAATTGTTGGCCACCCCTCAAAATGTCTTCATAATGATACTGATAAATGTCGAGATATTTGATTTTGCCAGAATACACAGCTAAATGCATTGGTTACTTACCCCAGTTATTAATTTTATCTCTGTGAATGTGTGATTTAAAATGATGAAACCAAATTGAATGGATTGCTATTGTTTAGTTAAGTTGTATTTATTCAGGAAGTCGCCTTGTGATCAATGACCTGCATACAACATCAAAACAAGACAATTCAGTCCCACCAAGCAGTCATCACACACACACACACACACACACACACACACACACACACACACACACACACACACACACACACACACACACATTTTTTTTTTAAATATCAACAAGTAGAACTTTAGTAGTAGAAGTAGTAAAAGTCCCTCTGAGGAATACGTGTCTCTTACTTCATTTAGTGTTGCAGTTCTTTCCAATGATACAGTGTTTAGTACTGGAAACCAGTCTTGTTCCTGTTCAGAGTTGGTATGAGCGAGGTCATAGCCAGGATTCAGCAGGATCATATTTTTTTTATTCAGTTTAGTTTCTCAACATGAAATAACACAACGACATGTCTAATTCAAAACCTTAAATGAAATATAATTCTAGTGGGCATATACTGTATATATGAATCAGTTATGTAGTAGTCAACTTATAATATACTTAATAATGGAAATAGTCTGTGAAATACCCATCATGTGCTATTTCTTTTTTAATCATGCAATGTAACTCCTGAGGACATGACCTCAGTGTCCTCAGTGGTAGCTACAGCCCTGAGTATGAAGAACTTTTAAATGTTTATGAGCTGGTTATTAGCTTTGAACTCAACTAAGGATGTTAAGGATGTTACTGTGTATCTTAAGTCAGCAATGAAAATACATTGTGCCTTTTAGAAGCCAGTGATGACCATCCATGGGTGTCAGAGACAAGTGCAACAGCTGTCAGAGTTTAAAAGTTTGTCTGTTCACTCCTCCGTCAGGTTGAAGTGTCCCCTGCGGAGCACCAACAAGCGCTTCCTCCTCAACACCCTGCGCTCCACCGGCCTTCAGCGGCGCTCCAGTGAGTCCAGAGACGGAAACTCCGCCACGAGAGGGCGCCTGAGGAGCGAGTCCCCAGATAGAAGCCGCGACCGCAGCAGAACGCCTCCCAGAGATCACAGGAGCAGAGGAGGCCACACAGACCATAAACACCATCACAGGGACAGCTGCAATAACAAAGATAAGAAGAAGGATAGAGACAAAGAGAGGAGGTACAGGCACAAAGACAACAGAGACCGACATGGGAGGGATGGACAGGACAGAGACAAAGACAGACTTCATGAATAAAGACTTGGATCCAGGGGAGGAACTCTTGATTTTACAGAGGCCACTCCCTGAGGTGGACACTCCTGAAACTGATCTCTGACCAGTTGACACACCTCACAGAACTGCTAGCAGACTGAAATACCTGTCTTGTTCACGTGTCTGAGAAGACATTACTTTAATTTTGTATTCCTGCTGATGAAGTTTGTTTGTAGTTTACTGACAGATTTTAAATTTACAAACATTTTGTAGTTGTTGAAGTTTATTTGATTCCCTAAAATGTCTCATAAAGATTAAGTTATTTTTTCCCTGATTTTCCACTTAAATTGGAGTGAATAAATCAAGTGGCCGTTATAGTCCAGGAGCTTTTTTTAGCCAACGTTTCCTGCCCTCCCCTCTCACATGACTCATGGTTCGGTATAAATCTGTTTCACCTACAGTAGAGGAGGCTTGATTTCAATTATAATGTCATTACCATTATTCAACAGTCATAATGTTTACATAAGCCATGCTGCTGTCGCCACTGGGTAAGCACTTTTTATCGCGTGTCCAACTTTTTGGACATGTATACACCGGCTATCAGAAACGGTTTTGTTTGTCAAAGGAGAAAAAAAAAACCATGTTTTCCTGGCACTCCTACAAGGCGAACAAGTTGTCTCCAGTGATGGATTTGCAGTAATTTAATAAGGCTGTAATAACAACAATAATACTTTATATTATATACTATAATAATAATAACAAATCTAATGATTAAGTGTGGTATTTCCTGGTATTTAGTGGGGTCACCAGGATTTCAGGACAACAGATGGACATGTGCTCAAGCGTTGAAAGCGTTGCTGTTTATATCTTTCCCATCCATTTGGCCTGTCTCCATGTGTGTAAGCTTACAGTCTTTTATTGTTCCACACCCACAGTGTTTTATAAACGTGGCATTCTCTTTAGTCCTGATTACTCATAGATGTATTATATCTAAAAGACGCATTGCTCCCCGCTTAAGCCATTACGCCAAACTCTGTGTCTGAAATGCGTTTAACGTCCCTCATGCTTCATAAATCCCGTTGTCCGTCTCCACTGTAGTGGAGAATAGCTCGGGGTTAACTGTTTCCTTCCTCTTTGAAACAGTGATCAAATATAAACACCATTAAGCCGTGGTGCAGGGGGTGATTTGTATAGAATTGGTTTACTTGAACTTTATTGCGTCGCTGAGTGCCCCATTAAGATACCGTGGAAAGTGCTATAATTGCTTTTGAAGAACTCAGTGCAAATAGACTATTGATGCACACTATCAATGTAAAAGCCCCATCGTCCTGTAGGCCTACAGTTTACATGAAAAATAGGTAAATCACTCTGAGGCTCAAAATGTTGCATAAACAGCGCAGGTGAGCTTGTGGCTCCATGTGCACGTGGGTCAGTGGCGGATTAAGGTGGTCAGGGGCCCCGAGGGTACTCTTTGTATGGGGCCCCCACCCTTACTCATCATGCTTTAACGTTACCAGAAAAAAGTAATTTAGTGCCATGTATAAAAGCGAGCTAGGAATATTACAGTGCCCACACGTACACACTCGGAGAGCACTGGCATGTACACACACACACATTGAGAGAGCCTTTAATCTGAGCCTTGAGTCAATTTAGGGATTTTCTCTAGTAGATCTCGGTCATGGTGTTCTTTCAGCTGTTGTGCTTTTTATTTTTGTGCCCCGTGATCATATTTTCTTTCTGACATTTTGCCACTATTCTGTCCAGTAGTGACGTATTATTTGAGAACCAAATTGACCTTATGAACCTGCCCCCATGATGTGACCAGGTTCATGAGGTCAGCATCAGCTGCTTCATTTCTTAATGTTTCTTATGGGTCAATAGGGGTAAAGTCTAAAATAATCTGGTCAATCTGGGTCCCTTGCAAACACGGGGTCCCTAGGCTGCAGCCTGTGTGTTAATTCACCCCAGACGCCGGTTAATTGAGTTCTGTTGCTCACTCCAACCTTAATTGGTTAACCACAAGAGCTGCTGTTTAATGGGGCGAACACACACACACATGCTGAAGGCTAATGGCCAGCAAACATGGCGAGAGTGCTACGGCTCTGTGTTTGCCATCTTCCGAGGGCCCTTCGTGCAGGGACCGTGCAGGGCCCACGCTTGCTAAATGGTGTTAAATGATGCATTTACAGAAGTGTAATGGGTACATTTTTAAAAGTCAGAAAGGTGTAGACAAATGAAGAAAAGGTGGTGGAAACAGACTGTGTGGTGTTTGAGCTTTTCAACCCCGAGTTTCCAAGACAACTCCAGGTCTCTTATCTGAGAGGTCAACCAATGTTTGCTCCCATACATATCGATTTATCAGCCAGCCAGAGTGCAGGCGAGAAGAGATATATATCCATATAAAGTGTCGATGCCACATTGTTTGAGGACAATCCTGCATGTCCTACAAAGAGAAACGTGTTTCTCTCGTGCGCTCTAGACCATTAAAGGACCTCTTAAACCATTTTTCTGGAGGCAGGGTCTCAACAGATTCACCTGTCTGTTGCTGCTGCTGGTGGAGGCAAATACAGGTGTGTGCCAGGTAAACGTTGCGGTATTTACAGAGTGCCATTGATTTACGCGCTGTTCAATTTACTGAAAAAATCCCACAAGCTGCAGAATATCCTGGAAACTGTGCGGTCTATAGGTCTGCAAACAGTGAAACCAATGGCCTCGGTGCTGCGGAGTCACATGGTGGCAGAGTGACACACCTGTGTTGGAGCCGGGAGGGCCTAGCAGTTGCGCCAGAGAGCAGAAGGTCCACGCCGAGGCAGGGCAGGGCGCAGGTATATACTTGTACATGTGCGGGTCCTCGGAGGAAGCCATGAATCGGGAAGATCATTATTACCCTTCTCAGGTTTTTAAAGACTCCTGTGCCTACCAGAGAGCTCAGGGGGAGGACTACAGCCACAGTCCGCCACCCTGCCTCTACATGAGTAGGCAGGTCCACTCCGTCTACACGCCGGCGACCATGGGAGCCTTGGAGCAGGCCGGCCTACCTGACATCGCCCCTGCTTACAGTCTACCTGTGGATCCAGGTGTGCCGCAGCTGCACCACCACCACACTCAGGGGCTCCAGCAGCAGCAGCAGCCTCTCCAGCCCGCTTCAGGCTATGGAGACACGGGGGAGCAGCAGAGCAGATATCACCTCCCTTTCCCCTGGATGAAAACCACTAAATCTCACTCACACACCTGGAAGGGACAGTGGACAGGTAATTGTTAATCCAGAGATATAAGTTTTGGTGCACGACACACTGTTGCATTGGTATTTAACTGTTGACTTAAAGTTACAGTTAAAACAATTCCAGTTGAAACAGTAGATCATGCTTCATTAATCAATAATTTCATTGCATTTCCATCTGTTTTAATTTAATTAATCAGTAAATATGTGTTTAAGATCATAATAAAGTCAATCACTGAATGGAGAACTGCTTATATCAAATCAGCAAAGTTGTAATCACCCCTCAGCTTATTTTTCAATGTTTACAGCACTACTCTTGTAGTCATAGCACTAACAAAGTGTGACTCTTTCTGAGGCCCTTAGTGACATCATGCTCCCAACAATATGATCCTGGGTGGTTCAGTTTACCTTGTCAGTCAATTTGTAAAAGACCCGGAAGGTCAGCGCCTGCTTTTATCAGGTCTTATCGTCACAAAAATGTGGGTTTTTTGTCTATACAAAACATATTCACAACTCACCGTATCTTAAACCATCAATAGGCTGTATAGGTTATATACTATAGAGTATAATAGGCCATTATAACACCCTCAACTACCACAATCGGTTTCGATGATATGAAAAAAACAACTTTTAAATAAATAGTGAATTGTTTGACTTTCACCAAATCTTACAATTAAATTACTGAGTCATTTAATTTAGATTTTTTTCTCTTTCACTGGTAGAAATGTTGATTAGACATAACTTTAATTATAGTCCTACCACCAAATTAAAGTTTGTTTTGTGTATTTCTTCAACTAAAATATACATAAGAAGTTTCTCAGACTTTTCTCATATCAGAGAAATCTTTTTTTATAATTTCTTTTACTGATTTGATATAGGCTAAGTAATATTATATATATATTTTTAATCATTTCTCCGTGTACTACAAAGTCATCTCCTGTGACATTGTGGCCTACTCTTGGTTTTATTTTGCGCACAATTGTTGTGATTGTTAATTATAGTGTAGCTTATTGAAGATATGTCAGTGACTTTAATAAGTATTTTTTAAATAGCATAATTCAAGTAAATTTCACTTTTTGAAACAGACAAGATGACACAAAGAGGGCTTTCATTCTATAGAGACGGTAAAATGGCACTTTTTTTATGTGCTAATGGAAAAATGGTTGCAATTATACCTGTCTAACCTACCTATAATTAATGAATATATATATATAAATATACATATATATAAATATAAATAAATATATATAAATAAATATTTATATATATATATATGATCAGGCATAGTTTCAATTTAACTTTCAATTTGAATCAATAAAAAAAGACATTTCTAGAGGACAAATATATGTTTTCATTGTCACATATGCACTTGTCTGTCCTACACCATACTGCAGAATAGCTGAAATAGTTTATTGATTTTAGGTTTGTACAGGTAAAATAAAATTAATAAATTGCACCATTTTCAAGCATAGTGACGCATGACCAAAAAGACTAACTACAAAATGTAGGCTAAGCTTACTTATATATTTATGTATACATATTTAATGTTTCTGGAATAAATCATTTGTTGGCATATCTGTCTTGAATTTGATACGTAATATGCTTTGGTGAAATGTATAGATCATCTGTAAGATACAGGTAATTCCTGAGCTGAGTCAATTCGCTAAACGGTGATCATCATCAGGTGAACACCGGAAAATTAGGAATTTTGTGGCTTTATAGCCTGTAAAAAGTTTCTTGTTTCACTCTCAACATTGTGTGAAAGTCTCAGTGACTAAACCACATTAAAAAGATCTCAGATATCACAGACTAATCTTTAAATATTTGTAATATCTGATCACTGGTATACTTCGATGTGGTCGTGTACACAGCTGGGAAATATTATTGTTTTGTCCACAATAAGAGAAAATAACCTATACACTACCATTCTTTAAAAATCTTAATCTCCAGATTAATTTACCAGAAAAAATCTTGAAAAAAACAGCTTTAGCGAGTCCCCATATCACCTGTTGCTTCCAAATGTCAACTCGGACTAAGGAATCAGGCTTATTTTTGGGTAAATCTCAAGTAATTGTTAATTCCTTGTAACATTACAAGTGAATAAATGTTTATTTTACTATCAAAAGACAAATATGCACTGTGGTTTCTGTAGGTGCCTGCTGGAGAGGTCAAAATCTAACCCATGCACTTCTAATAAGCCCTATAGGTATAGTGACTTAGTCATTTCCAGTAAAACACAATATCCTCCTTTTATGATAATTAATAACATTAATTTACAATGACATTGCTTGAGGTTAACACCCAACAAAACTAATAATAAACCTTCAAATGCCTTTGATAAATGACTTACATTGCCGTTCAAACGTTTGACAGTCAGATGGCTGAGAGGATTACTATTTCTGAATGGGCTTTCATGCTTTTAGATTGTAAAAAGTCCTCTTTATAATTATTAAAGTTATTTTGTATGAAGGGTTTGCAAAAAAAAGTAATGTTTTGTACATGGAGAACAAAATGGTTCAACCAGACTGGCAATTGAAAGAGCGAAAAGAGACAAAGATCCCTCTGAGCAACAGTTCAATAAGAATATAGAATAAATCACCAGTCATTGGTACAATTAATTGGAAGTTTAAGCATCAAAATGTGTGCAGATTTAAGTATGAATAGGTCTCTGTTTCAGTGTCAAGTGCACAATAATGCAGCCTATAACAAGCTGGAATTAACATGTGATGCTTTAGCAAAGCTATTCTTAAATCTTCAAAATAGAAAGTTATTATAAGGTTATATATTGGGATTGGTTCAGGAAATATCTACTGAACTACACAACTAACACTATAGTCACTAATAACCTGTTATATTGACGTTTTTCCTCTTTTTTTCAATAATAACTATTTTAACATGAATAAAAACGGTATAGGTCTAATTCAGACACCAAAAATGTAATATTTACATTTGAAATAGTTTTGGCCCTTAAAAGAAGATGAATTAAATAATTAAAACTTCCATTTAGTCCCCACAGTGTTATATATTAATAAAATATTATAGAAAGAAATAAGAAAAATATCAATGTAACAGGTGACTCCACACGGCAGTGTCTCATCTGTGATGACATCTCTTGTTTGTCTCCAGGACAATACATGATGGCAGAATCAGAGGAAAACAAACGCACGAGGACGGCCTACACGCGCGCCCAGCTGCTGGAGCTGGAGAAGGAGTTCCTGTTCAACAGGTACATCTCGAGGCCCCGGCGCGTGGAGCTGGCGCTGACCCTCAACCTCACCGAGCGCCACATCAAGATCTGGTTCCAGAACCGGCGCATGAAGTGGAAGAAGGAGGAGGACCGGAAGAGGGTGAGGGGGACCGACCCGGACCAGGACTCCTCCATCACCTCCGGGGACCATGAGGGGGAGGTCGCCGGAGGGGTCACCTCCACGAACGGACCTCACGCACCCTCTCCTCCCGTTTCCCCGCTGCACGGGCACCCCCTCCCTGCACCGGGGGCCAGAGAGCCCGCATAGAGCCGCAGCATACTCTCAAGACTGCATGTAAACTCATATTGCAGGGACCGTTTTTTTCTCAATGGAAACCCAGATAGAAACTTTAAATCCACATTTTAAGGCAGTCCCATTTGAGAGGATTTCCTAAGTTATGGCATTTAAAGAAAGTGCTCATTTGCCCCCTTGGACTTTCTCAAGGATCACCTCAGCCCTCCTTACATGGATTTCATTTAATTTACTGGACTGAAGGGACATTTCTTCATCCCCATGCTTCGAGGGAGTTTTTTGGGCATGCTGAGACATCCAAATCATGCAAGGACCACCTATTTGTCCCCCTTTTAAAGGCAGCAACATGGATTCTGTTGCACAAAACTGTTTTCGTCATATTTTACAGTGAGTGCATTGTTTTCCACCTCAGACATGTGAGTAGTGTACAATCATGTTTATGAATGTATATGCGTAATATGACTGTATTTTCCTCAAGGATGATCTCAGCCCTCCTTACACGGATTTCATTTAATTTACTGGACTGAAGGGACATTTCTTCATCCCACTTCAGCGTGCATGCTTTGAGTGAGTTTTTTGGGCATGCTGAGACAACCAAATCCTGCAAGGACCACATACATTTTCCCCCCTTTTAGAGGCAGCAACATGGATTCTGTTGCACAAACTATTTTTTTGTAATATTTTACAGTGAGTGTTTTCAACCTCAGACATGTGAGTAGTGTACAATCAAGTTTATGAATGTATATATGCGTAATATGACTGTATTTATGGGTTATATATCATGTAAATTGTTAAATTAGAATAATATTTTATTGTTTGAATAATTCATTATGATGCATTAATAATAACACACATTTGGAATAAAGCAAAGGGCCTACTATATAGTACTTTTTACTCCACTACTTTTGTCAGATAAGTTTGGTTACTTTTCAAATTACAATCTTTCATACCCTTCCTGTCCAGTGAAAAACCCCTATCATCTCCAGATATTTGTTTTCTGAATGACTAAACTAATTGTACTTCTACAGTACTTCTTCAACTATTTCCTCCTTACGTTTTTTGCTGTTTAACTAGTCCTGCATACTTTCAGCTACAGAAACCGTTCAACTATCAAAATATTCAGCTCTTTAAGGACATTAGTGCTATGACTTTTCTTGTTTCAACTATTTATACTTTTTAAAATATTAAGCTTTTTCCACATTTTTTTTATAATGTAACTCAATAGAGAAAATCTTCAAATCGTCTTAAACCTACTATATTTTACAGTGAGTGTTTTTCACCTCAGACATGTGAGTAGTGTACAATCAAGTTTAAGAATGTATATATGCGTATTATGACTGTATTTATAGGCTATAAAACATGTAAATTGTTAAATTAGAATAATATTTTATTGTTGGAATAATTCATTATGATGCATTAATAACACACATTTGGAATAAAGCAAATATCACAGGAACAAATGGCAGCCTTTACTGGTTAAAGGTCCCATATTATAAAAAAGTGAGATTTTCCTGTTTTTTTATTATAAAGCAGACTTAAGTCCTATATAAATACTGTGAAAGTATCGAAACACTCAATCCACAGGGAAATACACACAGCCCGTATTCAGAAACTCTACATTTGAAACAAACTGTCAGGATTTCTGCCCATTCGTGATGTCACGAATATACAATATTTAGACCATTTCACTGTTTTAAACGTAACATACTAAATGTGTCTCAGTTTATTCCTGGTTGCAGAGTAATGTGAATGACATCAGCTGACAGGAAATACACATGGACCCAAGCTGTTGCCTAGCAACGCAATTCTGTTGCAATTCCGTCAAAATGTGCTAAAACGGAGCGTTTCAGACAGAGGGTAAATATTTTTTTTTTTTACAAAATACAAGTATGAACCTGGAAATGAGCATAATATGGGACCTTTAAACTGGCACATGCAGGAGAAGAAATCCAATATTTAAACTCCAGTAATTTTGGTTCATAACTTGTTGGGAGCATCAGAGAGCACGAGACCTTGAAGACGCAGGTGACATATCTTCTTCACCTCCTGGATGCCACGCGCCCTCTCCACGGAACGATCGTTCCTGCAGCGCGCGGATAGCTGCAGTAAGATGTTCGCCTTGTCATTCATCCGCGCGCAGATGACGAACGGGAAGCCGAAGCGCTCCTTGTAGTCCTCGTTAAGCCGAGCCATGCGAGCTGCTTCAGAGGAGTCCAGCAGGTCCATCCCGGCTCCAGACTGCTCCTCCTGGGACTCCCGGGTCAGGGTTCCGGTCTGCAGGTCTCTGCCTGCCAGGTCCGGGTGGCACCTGAGGATCCCCTCTTTACCTGGACACAAACAGGTATCTCATCAGTGACATTACAGATGGAGTAAACCCAGTGGCGGCCGGCCTATAGAGGGCAGTCACACACAAAAAAAACATTACTACTAAAACTAAAAAACGACTACTACTACTACTACTACTACTACTACTAATAATAATAATACAAATTATACAAATGAAATGCACCCAGTAATATGTGTAATTTGATTGTAATGTGATTATATTTAGTGTTAATAATCTGAATCTGTGAAAAATGGCTCATTTCAGAATAATGCATATTATATTATTGAATTATAATTATTGATGATTATAGCTTAAGAAGAAAGATAATTAGTTTAGTCTTTCAGAAAACAAATATCTGGAGATATAAGGGTTTTTCACTGGACAGGAAGGGTATGAAAGATTGTAATTTGAAAAGTAACTAAAGCTGTCAGACAAAAGTAGTAATATAAATAATTATAGTAGAAGTATAAATAATTATATTATTTGATTCTAATTATTGATGAATTAAAATGTACACTATTTTAATGTTGAAGCTGGTAAATGTGGAGCTTATTTTTTTATTATATTAACTGCTGGGTGGTTGTTAATTCCACCAAGGGATTAATGAAGTCTTTTTAATACATCATAATTTATTTGTTGATAATATTTTGTATTAATAATCAGAATCTGTAAAGTAACTAAAGTTGTCAGATAAATGTAGTGGAGTAAAAAGTCTAATATTTCCCTCTGAGATGTAGTGGAGTATAAAGTAGCAGAACATGGAAATACTCAAGTAAAGTAGAAGTACCTCAAAATTGTATTTAAGTAATTAGTTACATTTCACCACTAAGTACATGTTATACTGTTATGTTTATCAAAGCATTATTTACTCTTCCTGTTGGAATAAAGTAATTGTTAATTATTTAACTGCAAAGTAGTAATGTGTTTTTGATACCTTCACTTTTTGTTTTGCATTAAATCACACGGGGATGTTTGCTGAAATTGATTGGATGTGGCACAACCCTACCTAGAAAACTTCCCACGAGCTGCCACTGAGTAAATCACATTTTATGGGACAAACAGGACAAGTGACCTCACCTGACTCTGGGAGAGCATCGATGAATTGGCAGATTTCAGCCTCCAAAGCAGTCAAGCTCACAAAGGGACGCCTGGACCACACAGCAGCTGTTATAATGGGACATTTCTCCACCACGTTGCCCAAAATGTTCACAAACTCCTCGTAAGGAAGAGCATTTACTGTGGCGATGTCCATGTTCCTGTGCTGTGCATGCAGGGGACTCTCTGTTTACTGACCTTTGGATGAGACAAAGTTTAACGCACTGTTGGACACACACAGACCCCTGCAGCTGGCTGTGGTTAATATTTCATCATTTGATGTTGAAAAGTTTGCTGAAGAGTTTAAAGGCAATATGCTTCTCCAACGACTAGTGCACAGAGACAGAAACTGGAAGCTTATGTCACACAGGCAACTTCAAATGCCCTAAAGCAGGGGTAAGCAACCTGAGGCTCTTCAGCTGCTCTCCAGTGGCTCCCTGTGGATTTATAAAAAGATTTGTGGAAATTAATGACTGTTAATTTCCACAAATCTTTTTTTTTTACATTTTAATTTTTATTTATCATTGTTGTAGGTCTATGGTACGACAGTACGACAGAGAACTAGGGCCACATTGAGGAAAAAGAAAATCGTAGATTTCGAGAATAAAGTCATAATATTATGAGGAAAAGTCAAAAGTTCATGAGAAAAAAAGTTGTAATATTATGAGAACAAAGTCACAAGTTTACGAGAAAAAAGTCGTAATATTATGAGAATAAAGTCACAAGTTTATGAGAAAAAAAGTTGTAATATTATGAGAATAAAGTCACAAGTTTACGAGAAAAAAGTCGTAATATTATCAAAATAAAGTCAAAGGTTTACAAGAAGAAAAGTCCTAGTATTATGAGAATCAAGGCATAATATCATAAAGTAGTAATTTTACATGTTATTTTCTTTTTTCTTGTAAATTTATGACTTTTTTCTCATAATACGATTTTATTCTCGTAATATTACGACTTTTTCTTTCTCGCAAAGGTATGACTTTATTATCATAATATTACAACTTTTTCCTCCTAATATTATGACTTTATTCTGGAAATCTCAGATGTTTTTTTCCCTCAATGTGGCCCTAATATTCTGTATAACATTTGCACTTTGGCCCTCACTGCATGAGACTTATATACTATATACTTAGACTATAAACTGTGTTACCTTCATCACAATGATCAAATGTTTTGCAGCTCCAGACAGATTTATTTTTTCCTAAAATGGCTCTTTTGATAGTAAAGGTCGTGATCCCTGCCCTATGGGGTGTTTTTTGTCTTTTATATTCTCCCCAGTTTTATGTTTCCCAACTATATAATGAAAAGTAAACCAAATCCTATGAAGGAAATGGTTTACTATTCACAAAAAGGAACAGGTATAAACACGTACAGGCTGTTATTCAAGTTCTCTATAGGGAGGAGAAAACCTAGAAAACATTCATAACACTGTACAATCAGTAAGGCAGACTATACTTGTGATAACCTATCCAACTTATAAGCAACTTCATTTAACAGAGGAAACACTACTGCTAAATACATTATACATATACATAAGTGTTTTTTTATAAATATATTCATAAATGTTCTCACCGTTTTGCAGCAGCAGCCTCTCCCAGGTAAACCCACGTAAACCAAAGAGTATAGAAGCAAAAAGAGATAAATCTCCCAGTGTGTTTTTGACAGGTGTGCTGCTGTATAAAGAAGAGAACCTTGATGGTGAAACTACGCCCCCTGCTGTCCACAGTCAGCACCTACAGCAGCATTTGTTATTTACAGGGGTTTCATTTCCTACAGTAGTGAAATGTAACTAAGTACAAATTCAAGGTACTTGTACTTTACTTGAGTATTTAAATTTTATGCTACTTTATACTTCTACTCCATTACATCTCAGAGGCAAATATTGTACTTTTTGCTCCACTACATTTATTGAATAACTTAAGTTACTTTGCAGATTCTGATTATTAATACAATATTATTTTCTGTAATATTTGCTCTTTTCTTGTGAAATTCTGAATAGTTAGTCTATTATTATTTAGTCTAAAACAATCTGAGAAGCAAAAAAATCACTTTTTTTGTTGACAGATCAGACAGCTGACCTACATTGTGTTCACACGTTTTTTGTTCAATGTGTAAAGTACATTTTATTGCAGGTATCATGCTTAAACAAACAATAATAAAACAAATCCACTGAAATATTACAAATAGGAAAGCTTGTTTTGAAATATATATATAAATGTGTACAAAAATAAATGCCATTAACATTACATTTTACTGCATAATAATATATATGTGATATATATATATGATAAAAAAACAACCTAAAACCAAAAGTTGATCAGTTGCTACGGTATGTAGATATATCTATATCTATAGATATATGTAGGCCTAATGTAGAAAACAAGTTACAACTCCATATCTCACATGTCTATAGTCCTGAGAATATTTAGGATTATTTTATGAAACTTTTCATTTTTAGCTGCACGATAGAAAGTAGAAAACAAAAATACTGTATTTACATTCAGACCACATTTTCATAGTGAGAATATAATTCACTGAAATCCTACATACATCATTAAAATCTTGTTTTGTTACTATAAAAGAGAATATAAAGCAGATGTATTTTACTCTCACTCTATGAAAAAAACTTTAAACCATTTTTAAAAAAATAATATAGATGAAATGGTTTGAACATTTGTTGATCACTCCGTATCAGACGGCTTCACAAGCTTCTCCTCAGCTGCCACGGTGTCTGAGTCGGACACTTCTGCTTTGCTTTCTTCGGTTGCATGGGTTCGACAGTAGTCATTTACTGACTGCGTCTTGTTCTGCTTTGTCAAGGCGGAAATGTCCAAAATGGCCGGTGCGTTCTGATAGTCGCTGGGTGTCTGGTCGAGCATGTTATGGTAGAGCTGAAAGAGGAAGGATATAATTTACATGTTTGTCCAGCTGTGGAGGTTAATAGACTATTTCTGTGTTGCTCTGCAGGCCTATACCTTCTCCTCTCTGTCTGTCAGCTGATCACACATGAAGGACACCAGTTTGGAGAACGATGGCCGGTTGCAGGGATCCAGAGCCCAACACTTGCACATCATCCCGTACCTGGAGAACAAAGTTATTGAGAAATGAGATGAAATAGTTTGCAATAGTTCCCGTATCTGGATTCTCAGTTATCAGTGATATCTAGAGGTCAAAGGTCGCTGCACTGAATACTCAGATCCTTTACTTAAGTGAAAGTACCATTACCACAATGACCAATACAACAATGTAAAATGCTCCATTACAAGTAAAAGTTCTGCATTCAAAATAAGTAAAAGTACAGAAGTATTATCAGCAAAATGTACTCAAAGCATCAAAAGTACTGTTAAATGGCCCATTTCATAGTGTTATATATAGATTATATTAGTGGATATTTTTGTTGATTCTGTATTAATGTATAGTGTAAGCAGAATTTTACTGTTGTAGCTGATCGAGGTGGAGCTGGTATAACTATTTTATATACAGTTCAATCTCTAACAATAGAAATACCACAATGTTATAAAGTGCTGGCTACGATTGGATCCAAACAAATCTTTCTTAAAACAAGTGTAAAGATCTGTTAGTTCAACCTAGGGCTGTTGTTTTGGTCTGAGTCGACTAAGATTTCTTTAGTTTTTTAGTCGTTTTCTATGCTTTTTTTCATGCTGAATCACTTATTTCCAAGAAACTTATGAGCACATCTCTGCTAATCACAATATTTAAAGTGGTGCTTTTGTGTAATTCTTTGTCGATCAGTCGTTTTTATGGTGTTTTCATGCTGAATGACTTATTTCCAAGATACTTATGAGCACATTTCGGGTAAAAACAAGATTTAAAGTTGCGTTTTCTTTATGATTCTTCCTTTTTTTCAGATCTGTCGATTAAATCAACTAATCGATAAGTCGACAAAATTGTATGAGTGTTAGTCGACAAAGAATTATTTTGGTCGAGGACAGCCTTAGTTCCACCTGTTTTTAATTAATATGAATCTGTCTAAACAAAGAACTTTATCTCTTCTTGCTGCACTGGTGGATTTTTTTGTATTAAAGTAACTAGTAATTAAAGTACTAAAATAACTGTAGTAAAGTAAAAAGGACAATACCCCCTTCTGAAATGTAGTGAAGTAGAAGCATAAGTAGCAGAAAATAGTAACAGAAACACTCAAGTAAAGTACAAGTACCTCAAAATATACTTAGCTACTTTCCACCACTGCTTGCAGATGTTGCCACAAAAAAATCTATGTCAGCATGCATATTAATTATGCTGTCTCATACCGTTTTTACTGCTACTCTTCATTGTGATTATTGTGGTTAAAATATCAACTTTATCATGACAGTGTACAGAGGTGATTCTGAAACTGCTCAGTGTCTTAAATCTATTGATATATAGAGAAACATAATGGTCTTATACAGACAGAGGACACGTACACAGACTCGTTGGCGTAGTATGGACACTCCATCTTAAATCCTCTCTCAATCATTGAGTAGAACGTGTGATCCACCTTCATGCCCGGGTATGGAGTAACACCTGAGAGTCACACACACACAGAGTTGGCAATAGGAACTGATAATGTGCTCGTCTTTTAAATGTACTGCTCATGGAGAGTGATGGTTACCAAGTGAGAAGATCTCCCAGAGCAGAATGCCATAAGCCCAGACGTCACTCTTCATGGTGTAGATCCCCTGAAAGGTGCTCTCTGGTGCCATCCACTTCACTGGCAAACGCACCTGCAACACCATGCCACCCACATAATGTGTGAGAAGTGATAAAAAGAAAGATGCAGAACTTAGCAACCAATGAATGCTGTAAAATATAACCCTCATACATTTCCTCTCACGACATAGTTGGAGTCGTTGTCGATGTCCCGGGCCAGTCCGAAGTCACCAATCTTCACCAGTCTGCCCTTTGTCACCAACACGTTTCGAGCTGCCAGGTCTCGATGGATACACTGCAGACAGACAGGACCGATCATCAGGAAGTTTACTTCAATCACACAACATCACATAATCCACAAAGTATGTGACTGCAGTTTGACATGCGAACATTTTGTTTTCTTGGTTGACACCAATTTTACATTTATGTTTTATCATGTCCATAAAATTTGGCTAAAACAGACCAGCAGTTGGAGATACAATACATATATATTTTTTTAAAATGTTTTCCATATCTACAATCCAACACTGTATATGTTTGAGAACCAGTGGTAGAATAAGTACCCAGATCTTTTACTTAAGTAAAAGTAGCAATATCACAGTGTAGAAATACTCTGTTACAAGTAATAATCCTGAATTCCAAATTTCTACTTACGTAAAAGTACAAAAGTATCAGCATCAAAATATACTTAAAGTACCAAAAGTAAAAGTACTCATAATGCAAAATGGCCCATTTCAGAATAATGCATATTATATTATTGAATTATAACTATTGATGCATTAAAATGTACATTATTTTAATGTTGAAGCTGGTAAATGTGGAGCTTATTTTTTTATTATTATATTCACTGCTGGGCGGTTTGTTAATTCCACCAAGGGATCAATGAAGTTTTATATTTATCAAATTTAATACATCATAATTTATTTGTTGATAATATTTTGTACTAATAATCGGAATCTGCAAAGAACTTAAATTATTCAATAAATGTGGAGGAGTAAAAAGTACAATATTTGCCTCTGAGATGTAAATCATGTAGTAAAAATCTGACATGGTGACAGCTGTAGTCTGATTAATAGTCTAAATCCCCCAAATTATAATTTTACTATGTAACACAAAGAAGAAAGAGAAACCAGAACTAGGGATTGTTTGATATTTTGCTTAAATAAAATGACCTTAATGATTAATCAATCATCAGAATAGTTGTCTGTGTCAAGAGTGTGGGCTTTACAGATTTAAATGCAAAGAGTTTCGACCTTCGTTTCTTACATTCTTGGAGGAGAGGAACTCCATCCCTTTGGCCACTTGGAAGGCAAAGCTGAGCAGGTCATCAAAGGTCAGTGATTGCAGGTCCTCTGTCTGATCTTCATAGATCGCTGGGTCTGCAGATAGGGACCTGTTAGTCTCCGCTCGGACAACTGAAGTTGATAATATGTCAGTTTATCTCTTTGACAACGTGCATGTTCACCTTCGAAGCTGTCCATTTCACCGGAGTTGATGGTGAGGAGGCCGATGTTCTCCTGCCCTCTCGTGGTAGAGCCGTACATGGGCACGTAATTGTCCACTGCTGTGTCTAGCTCACTGAGGAAACACAAACGTGTTCAGAGTCATTTTACAAATATGCCTTCACTTATATAGAATCTTGTCTTTATGTTTGATCTCCCCTTTGTTGCCCTCATTTCTCTTCCCACCCCTTGTTTCCCCATTGTTCCCACCCAGAGCTCGTCCTCGACTGCAGGTTGTGGTAAAGGCTGCTGAAACGGTCCTTGTTGAAGGCGTCGGTCACAGACTTGTGGTAGAGCTCTCTGTTTGTCTTCAGGTAGTTCAGTAGATCTCCATAACAGCAGTACTGGAAAATCAGGTATATGGGTCCTGTATGGGGAAAACAAATAATAAAAGGGGTTAAGATGATCTGAAATCATGGCACTATAGATGTATCATCCCATCTGATAAAAGCCATGCGCTTTTATCAGATGGGATATTTAAAAATGTGTTGTGCATGTGTGTAATTAGCAGTGGTACCTGTCTCTGTGCACGCCCCAAGCAGGTTAACAACGTTGGCATGGTGACCGATGTGAGTCAGCATCTTGAGCTCCGACATCAGAGCCTCCTTCTCCACCGTCTGGTGTTTCTCTGCAGCGTCACAAATACCACGTCAGCTGCTAAAATGACCTCCATAACATTTTGCATTTTGCTCACAGAATAAATATTTGAAACACTGACCTTTAAGCATCTTGACGGCCACCTGCTGTGAGACTCCAGGCTTGTTGATGCCATAAGCTGTAGCCTGGACCACCGTGCCAAAAGCCCCCGAGCCCAGTTCTTGACCTGAGGAGGACACGGAAACACTCAGCACACATATCGACCTTACAGGCAAGTGTAACTTTATTGCCACATTGTAATGAAACTTAAAACATAACATAAAAAAATCTGAAAATGATGGACATTGCAGTATTCATGACTGTACTTAAGTACAGTTTTGAGGTATTTGTATTTTTCCATTTCATGCTACGTCTATTCTACGTTCTCCTTGTCATTTTTCAGATGTCTATGAGTTGTTATTAGTTCCACCAAAGGCTGATTTCCCTTTTAAACCTCTCAGATGGTTTAATTTAAATATTTGATTTGATGTTTATTATTATTATTATTATTATTGTGTCATGTATAAATAATATGCCCAGCCCAAACAGGATTACAAGACACCACTATTTAGAAAATAAAGAAAAGAAAATGGCAGAAACCAGAGTAGCAACATAAATTATAAATAATACTAAACAAATTAACCATCCTGACGTGAGAAACAAAAGTAACCAACTTATAAGCAATAAAATTAAATAGCCATTCTATTCTGTCATCATCAGTGCACCAAAATATTTCTGGATTTTGAACAGACATTTAATTTAAAATTGATAAGCAACTAAATAATTGTTCGATGCCGAAAGAGGTAAAACTCTCAAAATTTTTAAAAAAAATTAGATTAGAAAAAAAAGTCTGAAAAAATTAATCAAAATTTATATAGCAGAATTTTCTTTTTTCTTTTTTCCTCTCCCATCAATCATCTTACAACCCCTCTGATTTATTTTGTGACCCTTTTAAGGGGCCCAGCCCCCAGGTTGGGAACCACAGGAGTCAACTAGTACTTATACTTTTAATATGTAAATTTAGCTGATAATACATTTGTACTAAATAGGATTTTAAATACAGGTTTTTAAATTTACAATTTTTTACATTACTTGTAATGGAGTATTTGTGGTATCATGTGTAATGCTTGGTATACTGTAGTTCATACCCAGTTCCAGGTTCTCCCTGGGAAACTCCCATTTCAGGTCGTACTCAAAGTCCTTGAAGTTTATGTAGATGTAATCGTTGTCATTGGGTCCAACCATCTGGATTATCTGAAGCTGCGGCTGATACTGGGGTTTCTATTGGAAACACAAAGGGGTTGACACCATGTTCTCATGTGTGTGTTTGTCTATGTGTCAATGTATAATACATACCTTCTTTTTGACAAAGTACATGAGCACCACAATAACTACTGCCAAAGCCAGGAGCAGAAGCATACTGCCCGCTTTCAGCACCATCAAGCTGCCGTCATCAGGATTCTGAACACCTAAAAACAGGGATGAAGGACACTTTCTCATGACAGTCATAAAAAAATGTAGGATTTTGATGTGAAATCAATCTTGCTACCTGTGGAGGCCTTGTGGGTGGAGGGTAGTGGGTAGCTTATTGAGTCTCTGGAGTACCAGGAGCCAACTGAGTTTGACAGGTGAAACCTTAAACGGTGTCCATCCACTAGATTTCTGCTCAGAGAGCTCTTGATTGTCTTCTCACACAAGACATCAGAGTCTGTTTGAAAGGCATCTGGGATCTCCTTCCAGGAAGAGTCTGTTTCACAGCTGCTGTGAGACAAAGAGCAGGAAACTTGAGGAAATACTGTATGAGTGTGAGTGTGCAACAGGGCTATAATGCTTTGACAATCTGCATACCTGTCATTGGACAAAGAACAAGACATCCAGGTATAATTTGCAGGCACAAGACTCGCAGTCTCAAAGGTGACGGTATTATTGTCATTGTTAATCCTGAATTTGAACTTTGGTGTGTCTGAAACAAAGTCAGTGGACAATAAGCTTTGCACCATTTAAAATTGTAAAGTTTTAAAAGTGATATAATTGTGCAGAAGTTAATACCAGACGTTACCAGACGCACACAATACATCTCTCTTACCTACAACACACACTGATATAGTCCTTGTTTCTTTTTGTCCTCCAGCCTCCAGGTGTAATTTATAATCTCCTGATTTGAGTGCATCATCACATAGCTTCACAGTCCTGAGAAGACAACATTCATATGAAAACATCCAAACCTCATAGTTCTTTAATAAAGCACCTCATATCATCAGCGTAGAAATGTACATGAGCGTTAATAGACAGCTATGCATCGTTTTTAGGAGTTCAGCTCAAGAAACATTGCTTCATGCAATTACCTGTGTTTTGTTACCCAGTTGTCTCTGATGCATTTAGTCATATTTTTATCAGGAGCTTCCCAGTAACAGTGCTGGAGCACAGGGTGGTAGGAAACACTGGCTTGCAAACAGGAGCGGTTCTGAGCTGGTACGATCTTGCTCTTATCCAGCTGGACAGAGACGAAACCCTCAGCTGAGGCAACACCAGAGAAACAAGAGAACAGTTGATATGAATACACATACAAAGAGAAAGAATAAAGTGAAATTTGTTCTACTAACCTTGGACATGAATGTGAACAGACTTTGTTTTGTTGTTTTGAGTCCTGCAGGTGTATGTACCACTGTGGTTCACACTAACTGAGTCGATGAACAGGTAGGCCATCTGATTTTTTTTATGCCTGTCTCTTACAATGCAGATCTGGGAAAAAGATATAGTTATATAGTTGTTAGTTAGTAGTAGTAGTATAGTTGTCATGATTTGAAAGATTAATGTAGTAGTTTGTGCTTTATCTCTTAGACTTTTAGAAGTATTACAATGTAAGTTTTAAGACAACCATAAAAGGAGAGAATTCAAATTTGTTCACATGAAAATCAAAAGAAAATCTCTGTGGTGTCGGTGGGAATTACTGTACCTCCTCCTTTACTGTAGAAGGGCATGCAAATGTTGCAGTGTCCATTATTTTGTTGCCATTCTCCCACACAAGTAACGGCTTCCCATACGCTTGTATGCGGCAGCGAAGAAGTAAAGACTCACCGGGGCTCACGGTCACATTAGAAACCTCATCATTTCTCATAAAGTCACTATTTGGGTCTGAAACACACAGCAGGGCCTCAAGTCAATCACTTATTTTAATTGGACCTCAAAAATGGTTTGCTATGATTAATTAACCTCAATTATTTTCTATTGAAGAACAAAACACTGTAACTTGCACACTTTGCTAATGTTAGTATGTTGTTGCACACTTGCTACTGGGTTATTCTATGTTTATAATTTAGATTTTTTTATGCTAGTTGTAGTAGTCAGGTATATTTATAGTGTATTGTCATATAGTGATATATTTCTTTAGTGTTGACATGTACATTTTATGTACTGTTCTTGTGCATTGCTTGGATAACCTGCTGCTGTAACACAATAATCTCCCAATTTGGGATCAATAAAGTACATTTATCTATTTATCTATCTATCTATCTATCTATCTATCTATCTATCTATCTATTAGAGATAGTCCCAGCATGACTTTTTAAGATGGTTGAAATGAAAACTGAGCAAATTAGCTTCCGCCTGTGATCATTTATTATGGATGAATCATTTATAGGATGCATTTAATGAATTTGTTGAAATATTTAATTACCGTAGTCATAGACTTGGGAGCATTCTTGTCCTTCAGCGTTGGTGGCACAGCACATCCCTCCACCCTCAACATATTCAATGCTGGATATTGTGCTACCTGCCCTTTCACTGTTTCCAGGAACATCTTGCCCATCCTTGTTTCTGTTCAAAAGGAGGATTATTCAGAAAATCATACTATTTTAAGATGTTTTTTTTAATAAGGTTAGTGTCGGACATTGTTATCAGTTAAACATCTTACCCAGACCAATCAAGGGTGGGCTTTGGGTAGCCCTCAGAGGTGCACGTGAAATAAGGGGAACGACCTACGACATTTACTTTGTCCAGTATCAGCTTTGGTTTTGTGGGACGTTCTAGAAAACACAAACACATTTTTTTTTTTACATTTTAACAACATCAAACAGTCAGACTAGTAGAGAGGTGATGAGATATGAGAGAGCTGCTACTCACTCATCACTACCAGCAGAGACACAGTCATTGAGGACCTGGTTCCCTCGCTAGTTTCACAGCTCAGCGTGTATTCCCCTGAATCTGCTTCAGAAAGCGGTGGCAGGATGATAGAGCGACTCCCATTTCTGCTGATGTTTAAGAAAAAGCCTCAGTTTAATCACTGGGGAAACCCCTAAATACACACACACACGCACACACACACACACACACACACACACACACACACACACATAGACATCCACTTACGCTGTCAACATTGGGTCTGCTCCTCTGATCCAGTGGCAAACAGGGTATTCAGAGAAGTGCTCCAGGGAGATGATGAGATTCTGACCAACGCACACTTCTACGCTGACAGAACCAGGTGCATTCAGATAGTCGGCTGGCTCAAAACATGCCACCTGGAAGACAAAACTCACCATTTGATTATCCTGCATGAAGTAGCCTTCGGTGTGGTCTCTTATCAAATAGAAATGTATTCAAGTGTGCTATTAGTATACTTCTTTTAAACTTAAAATAAGAGAGTATTACTTTGTATGTACTTATCAGAGATATGTATACTAAGCTTATACTAACAAGTATACAGAAAAGTCTAAGTATACTTGTGTATACATTAAAGTCTAAGTACACTTATTCTTTTGATCGAAATATACTTCAGACAAGTATAATTAAGTATTCTTGCCTTATAGGCCTATAGAAAGGTCAACTTGGCTTGCAGATGTGCTTACTTTTTGATAGAGTAGCCTATTAAAGTGTATGAGAGTTTGTAAAAGGATGTTTTGATATGAATTTACTTCAATTCATCGAGAAATTTCTACGTTTTTGGATTCTCTGTTCACCGTGGGGGCGTGTGAGAAAAATTTATTTATTTTTTTATCATCACAAAACATCCCGTCAAATAGCAAAAGGAGCAAGTCTCTTTATGTAATACATAAATCATTGGCTAAGTACTATAAGTTAAAGTATACAACGCGTACTTTCATAAACTAAAAAGTGGGCTACAGGTATATAACTATTAAACTAACAGTATTTACTGGTAGTATAGTTAATAATATAGTTGCAGTACAAAATACAACTTAGATGCAAAGTAGTTGTGTACTCAAAGTTTACTGTTCTTACACTTAAAAGTATACTTTAATGAACTAAAAAGTGGGCCAATTTAGTCCAAAGAAGTATTGAATTAGTACACTTACAAGTACTAGTACATTGATATTAGTATACTTATCAACATAAAGTATACTTCAGGGAAATATACCTGAACTTTATTTAAGTATACTTCATAAAATAAACTTGAAGTATACTACCTTTTCGTAACAAGATTTTGTATAACTGTTGCAAACACATAAACAAAAACGGCTGACGTTTATACCAGTAATTTGAGGCATATAAGGCTATCTGATGTCTGTGGACCTACATATAGTTATGCTTTACATGTCAAAAATAATAACTTGTCTTGTGTCAGCTTTTACAAGTGTCATCTTATATCTCAAGGTCATCCATAAACGGAAAGACTTCAAACTGATGAGCAGAAATAAAACAGGTAAATTTAGTCAAGTTTGTGCTATTTCCCTCTCTGATGTTTCACAACCTCTTATTTGCTCGGCCGTTTAGTTTTTCTGTTTCCAAGTGAATCCATATCATGTACTCTAAAAGACAAAACATCTTTATTTAGTCTGCTAATATGGTCGTATGTATGGCTGGCAATGACATTCATGACAAACGCACTTTAAAAAGCGAACATTAAATAACATTATGATCTGTAAAACCTGCTGTCTAAATGTACAATATGTCCAAATTCACATTCCCTGTACATTCACAGGAGCTTACCAAGGAATAACAGTCTCCCTTAGCTCAATACTGTTTCAGAAATATACAGTAGACTAGTACATATATGTTGTAGAGTGGCACACAGTAGGAGCTTTTTACCTCAGGACTTGGCACACAGGGCAGATTTTGCGCTGCCTCGCCATCAGAGCAGTGAAGCTTAACAGCACACAGCAGAAAGACAGCTAAAACAGAAAAAAATAACTTTATTCTAAATATTTGTAAATGTTTTTCTGGATAGCCTGAGGCAATCTAAAAAAGAAGAAGGTATTTTAAAGAAATAGACATGAGAAATACAATAATAAAATCAACATTATTGTCATATAGATAAGTTAACTTCCTAGTTTCTGTCCTTTCAGTGGTTTATTATACTGTTTACACTGTATAGAATACATATATTTTATACTAGACTCTGTATTCTTTAAAATAATTTTTAAAACCTGATTCACTCATTTGGTTATTACAAGGACATACATACTATGGTTTTATATTTGTGATATTTTTTTATTCCAACGGAGCAGCATGTTAACTTTTTATGATGGATAAAGTGTCAGGTTATGATCTAAAAGGTTCCTCATACTACTGTACTATTGAACTTACAGCTGAATGTCGACATTGAACCAAATGTTTTATAATTACACATTCTATTCTGAGATAGACTTGTTATTTAATCTGAAAAAAATGCAATATGAAAGATATCCTATAATATTTTTGAAAATATTATTAAAAAAAACATTCATATTTATTTAATTCATAAACATTCTTAAATTCTGGCCATTTTTTCTTTATAATTCACTTTGTCAACACTGCCAATAACAGAGACCTGAAGTGGTCTGACTCACCCGCAATCATATTTCTCTGCCTCCGCATTGATGCTTTCTTTCTATCAGTGTGTCACATAACTCATCACTCAACACAGGTCAGACAGCGAAACTTACTGCAGAAAATGTGTGCGCGTCCTTTTAAACAGAGGAAGTTTCACTGGTGACGTTATCAGCCACGCCTGCATGACTGCAAGAGCGTAAAACAGTCGCAAGATAATCATCAATTAATGTGAAAGAAACTTATAATGTCATAATGAAATATGATGGGGTGAGATAAGAAAATATACAGTAGGAGTGAGCTGTTTTTTAACCTTTTTGAGTAAAATATGCTTAAAAATATTTGTGATGATGTGAGCAAAAATACCATACAAATACAATAATGCACATTTAAGTCGTTATAAAGTCGTAATTAAAGTCCTTTTGGAAAAACAAATAAGATTATAAGAAAATATGAAGTAGGAATTACTGTTTTTATCCTTTTCAGTAAAATATATGGGGTGGGATAAGAAAATATACAGTAGGAGTGAGCTGTTTTTTAAATTTTTTTTATCCTTTTGAGTAAAATAAGCTTAAAAATATTTGTGATGATGGGAGCAAGAATACCATACAAATACAATAATGCACATTGAAGTCGTCATAAAGTCGTATTTATAGTCTGTTTGAAGAAACAATATAAGAAAATATACAGTACTGTTTTTATCCTTTTCAGCAAAATATGCTTAAAAATATGATGTGATTCAACCAAGTAGGAGAAGACACTGATTAAAAAAACAAAAGTGTGATTTTTAAAATATGTTTCCAAATAAAATGATTTCATATTTCTTGCAGTATATTATTTCGCTTCTCAAATATATATATATGTATATATATATATATGTATATATATATTTATTTTTTGTAAATATGTTTTATTGATTTTCAAAGATTTTATCCCCAAAAAATAACAGATACAAAACACGTATAAGTCAAACAAAATAGATATTCATCAGATCTGTTTACAAAGTTAAGTCCAAATTCCCCTCCCTACACACCCACCCACCGATCCATAGGATCACAGGTTACAGAATACATTTAGATGCATGAAGGAAAGATATACAATAAACAAAAGGCAGGGGGGAAGCTTCTCAAATATTTTAATTGATTTTTAAAATAATAAATAAAATATATATATTATTATATATTATACATTATATATTTTATTATATTATATTATATTTATTTTATTATTACTTATTATTATTTTTTGCCATTCCCTTAGTTTTGTCCTAATATTGTTTTTGTCAGACATTTTTTCTGTGCAAACTGTACTGTAAGTTTCTATAAATTCAGTTATTAAATGTAGCAGTGGCAATAATTTAAGACACTGATTAAAAAACGAAAAGTGTGATTTTTAAAATATGTTTCCAAATAAAATTATTTTACATTTCTTGCAGTATATTATTTCGCTTCTCAAATATTTTAATTGTTTTTTTTTTTTTTAAATAATAATAATAATAAAAAATACTTCTCCTGTCTATTATTTTTTTGCCATTCCCTTGGTTTTGTCCTAATATAGTTTTGTCATGCATTTTTTTCTGTGCAGACTGTACTGTATGTTTCTCATACACACACATACCTACATTATTGGTTTTGCATTCACAATATCAAAGCGCTGCAAACTCAATTTTGCAGCACATTTGCAGCAGGTAAACTCTGCCAAACGGCCCCACAATGCACCGCGATGCTAGCAGCTCCCTAGCAGAGCAGCCTGCAAAGAAAACAACAACAACAGGCTGCTCTGCGAGGAAGGAAAGCTGCAGCTGCTGCATGAGTAAAACATACTTACAAAATATTTGTGATGGAATATGATGGGAGCAAGAATACCATAAAAATACAATAATGCACATTGAAGTCGTTACAAAGTCGTATTTATAGTCCGTTTGGAGAAACAATATAAGAAAATATACTGTACTGTTTTTATCCTTTTCAGTAAAATATACTTAAATATATTTGTGATGTATTCAAGTAGGAGAAGACACTGATTTTAATATGTTTAATATGTTTCCAAATAAAATTATTTTACATTTCTTGCAGTATTTTCAATTCAATTCAATTCAAACAAAGAAAAAAAGAAACAACAACAACAACAATACATTACATATAATACATTACAATACAGGAAGCACTATAAAAAGTAATGATTAAAAGATATTAAAAATATGAATATTAATATAAATATATATATACATCAATGCCTTACATATGAAGAACTATACCAGTGCCTCCACAGCTGTGATTGGTACCATGTAGCCTACATGTTTCGCTTGATTGATTTTTAAAATAATAAAAAAAATACTATTATTGTTTTGCTATTCCCTTGGTTTTGTCCTAATATTGTTTTGTCATGCATTTTTGCATATTTGTGATGGAATATCGTACATACATACATATATATATAATATTGCAGTATATTATTTGGCTTCTCAAATATTTTAATTAATTTTTAAAATAATAATAAAAAAATTCTTACTCCTCCTGTCTATTTTTTTTAATACTGTTTTGTCGTGCATTTTTTTCTGTGCAGACTGTACTGTAAGTTTCTATACATTTAGTTATTAACAGACTGAATAGCATTAATCCTGCAAAACTTTTGCTCATACACACCTACCTACATTATTGCATTCACAATATCAAGGTGCTGCAAACTCAAATTTTGCAGCACATTTACAGCAGGTAAACTCTGCCAAAATTTACCAAGACAAATTAATGTTTTGTCATGCATTTTTTTTTCTGTGCAGACTGTACTGTAAGTTTCTATAAATTCAGTTATTAAATGTAGCAGTGGCAATAGGTAAACTATTGTTTTGTCATGCATTTTTTTTATGTGCAGACTGTACTGTAAGTTTCTATAAATTCAGTTATTAACAGACTGAGTAGCATTAATCCTGCAAAACTTTTGCTCATACACACATACCTACATTATTGCATTCACATTATCAAGGTGCTGCAAACTCAAATTTTGCAGCACATTTGCAGCAGGTAAAAACTCTGCCAAACATTACCCAGAATCCCCCTCGATGCTAACAGCTCGCTAGCAGAGCAGCCTGCAAAAAAAACAACAACAGGCTACTCTGCGAGGAAGGAAAGCTGCAGCAGCTGCATGGATAGCAACCACAACAACCACCAGCAGGATTTCATGCATGCAAAGATATTATTCTCTTAAACCCTTTAATGCATCTTAGCCTTATAATGTGAGTAGTGTTTTTTAAGTTGCTGAAGTGATGTTATTATTATAAGAGGGTGGTAAACTTGTGTTTGCAAGTAGCTCCTCTGCAGTCTCCCTCTATGTGTGAGTGTCTTCCGGCAGCAGCGGTGGCGGCAGCAGCAGCAGCTCCAGCAGCAGCAGCAGCAGCGGCGGCGGTGGTGGTGTTGGCGGTGCCATGAACAGTGGACTCCCAGCTCCAGCTGCTCCGCTCGGGGGTGCTGGGATAATAATACCCAATGTCAAGGTGAAGTTCTGCCGATATTACGCGAAGGACAAGACGTGCTTTTATGGAGACGAGTGTCAGTTCCTGCATGAGGATCCGTCCATGGCGATGCTGCACGGTGGAGGTGGAGGTGTTGGAGGAGGTGGAGGTAGTCCAGTCCAGTTGTCTATGAACCCAGGAGGAGGTGGTGTTGGAGGGACTCCTGCAGGGTATTCCCTCGGCGGAGGTGTCCCCCCTTCTGCGGCTGTCTGCCCTGGAGCCTCTGGACCCAGTGTGCCCAAGAAAAGCAGTGAAACATGTGGGCCTGCAGAGCTGCTAACCAGTGAGTAGCAAACAAGGCCTCACACACTTCAAAGTGAGGCCTCCAAACACAACAACGTGGGTTACATTTAACCTGCTAAAAGCTTTTCAGCATGCAGCTAGCAAACATTGTGCTGTTCATCTGCATTGTGAACATCTCCAGGTAGTTATTAGTGATGTTTTTGTGGTACAACGTGGTAACATTATAGCCATGCTTGTTTGGAGGCCTGTGACAGCTGTGAGTGGGCAGAAATCTATTAGCTTAGCTGTTAGCTTAACTATAGCATTAAATTAACCCTTTTTAACTAACTTTAATAGGTTTAGTTTTGCTTTCAGTGAGCTTTTATCAACTTTAGTACTGTTGCTGATAGTGTTTACTCCAGTTAGATGTAGTTAAGTGAGCTGTAGTGTTGTTTGTTAAGATGTAGCTGAATGTTTGCTAACATTAGCTTAGCCATGCTAGCATTGGTTTAGCATTTTGTTGTGTGGTGTTTTCACAATGTAAACAAACAGCAAGTAACTAAAACTCACATGCAACTCTAAAGTCCTCTTTAACCTGGAACCACTGAAACAAGTAATTGCTAAAAAAAAAGTGTTATTAAATGATACTGTGGTAGACTTTAGTAGTGGCTCACTATCTAGTTATAGTAGTTGTTTACATGCATTTAACTAGGCTCTGTGAATGTATGTGAATTTATTATTAAATTAAATTAAAGTTAAATTATTTTTAATATATAAAAAAGTTTAATGTTTGCTAACATTAGCATAGCCATGTTAGCTGTTCATAGGGCATTGGTTTAGTGTTGTGGGTTGTGGTGTTTTCACAATGTAAACAAACATGCAAGTAACTAAAACTCACATGCAACTCAAAAGCCCTCTTTAACCTGGAACCACTGAAACTAGTAACTGTTAAAAATAAAGTGTGTTATTAAATGATACTGTGGCAGACTGTAGTAGTGGCTCACTCTGTAGTTGTAGTAGTAGTTGTTTACATGCATTTAAATTGGCTCTGTGAATGTATGTGAATTTATTTTTAAATTAAATTAAATTAAATGAGTTTTGAAGTTTCGAAAATACAATTACTTTACATTTATTGCAGAATATTATTTCACTCAAATATTTTAATTTATTTTTAAAATAATAATAATAAAAACTTACTTCTCCTGTCTATTATATTTATTATTATTATTATTATTAT
>CAKAOH010012448.1:0-20569 GCA_916701665.1 Sebastiscus tertius | reverse complement strand
TCTATTATTTTCTTTGCCATTCCCTTGGTTTTGTCCTAATATTGTTTTGTCATGCATTTTTTTCTGTGCAGACTGTACTGTAAGTTTCTATAAATTCAGTTATTAAATGTAGCAGTGGCAATAATTTAACCCATTTTTTTTTTTACGTCTGAAAGCTGTAGTGTTGTTTATTAAGATGTAGCTTAAGTTTAATGTTTGCTAACATTAGCTTAGCCATGCTTGCTGTTCACAGGGCATCGGTTTAGCATTGTGTTGTGTGGTGTTTTCCCAATGTAAACAAACAGCAAGTAACTAAAACTCAAAAGCTAACTACTGAAACAAGTAATTGTTAAAAAAAAAGTGTGTTATTAAATGATCCTTGCCCTGTGGTAGACTTTAGTAGTGGCTCACTCTGTAGTTGTAGTAGTTGTTTACATGCATTTTAAATTGGCTCTGTGAATGTGGCTTTGCAAACATGTAGTAGTAGTAGTGCTGACATTTAACATGCATACTCTACTTTTAAACAGAATTATCTATCAATCTTGCTGCAGTCAGTGTTTGTTAAACTTTGGTTTCTGTCATCCACAGTCCCAGGGATGGAGGGAGCGACCCTGAGCGATGCCAATCTCACCAATTCTTACTTCAGCAGCAGCTTTATTGGGGTCAATGGGTTTGGAAGCCCTGCAGAGTCTAAATATTCAATGATGCAGGTATAAAAAGGGAAGCTGTAGATATATATAATCAGTGTGAACATACAGTGTAACTAAAAAATGCTGTGAAATTTTGATGTCACTGTGGTCACATTGCTGTTGCTCCCGTAAATTGAGGAACTACGTTAGGTATTGAAATGTTTTGCATGTAGTTATTTATTATATAGTTAGTTTAAAATGTTTTATTTGAATTCACACATTTCATCATAACACAATCATATATGTTGCTTATTGATAAACATATATGCACATTAGAGTTAAGGCTGCACAATGTCTTGTTTTTTTTTATCTTCATCGCAATGTCAACTTTATCATGAAAGACTGCGATATTGCACTTAGGAATTTTTTTGAGTTAGTTGAAGAGAGTATCTGTAGAAGACTGCACTTTAAAATGTAATTATCATTCCTTTTTTATTGGTGCCTTTTGTGTTCAGTTCAATGTCCTTTTATTTTTATTCAACAAGTAGGGCTGTCAAGCAATTCAAATATTTAATCTGGATTAATCCATTATTGTCCATAGATAATCAAGATTAATTGCACATTTTTTTTCTGTTCAAAATTTACCTTAAAGGGAGATTTGTCAACTATTAGATACTCTTATCAACATGGGAGTGGGTAAATATGTTTGCTTTATGCAAATCTATGTATATATTTATTACAGGAAATCAATTAATAACACAAAACAATGACAAATATTGTCCAGAAACCCTCACAGGTACTGCATTTTGCATAAAAAATATGCTCAAATCATAACATGGCAAACTCAACAGGCAACGACAGCTGTCCGTGTGATAACTTGACTATGACTTGCCCAAAACTGCATGTGATTATCATAAAGTGGGCATGTCTGTAAAGGGGAGACTCGTGGGTACCCATAGAGCCCATTTTCTTTCCCATATATTGAGGTCAGAGGTCAAGAGACCCCTTTGAAAATGGCCATGCCAGTTTTTCCTCGCCAAAATTTAGTGTAAGTTTGGAGCATGATTTGACCTCCTTCCCAACAAGCTAGAATACCATGGTTGGTACCAATGGATTGCTGAGGTTTTCATATGATGCCAGTATCTTCACTCTCTTTAAAACCCACTAGCCCACTACAACCCAAAAACCGCAAGTTGCGTCAAAGAAATAAGTGGTTTTAAACAAATTTGCGTTAATGCGTTATTGTGTTAACTTGAACAGCCCTATCAACAAGCAATTTGTTTTGAAAGCAGCAGAAAGGCAGAACTGAGTACACTTTAATATCAATTTTTTTATTGCAAGTAATGTAGTTATCGCAAATTTGCGATATTCAACAACGTTATCACATATTTTCCATATCGTGCAGCCCTAATTAGAGTGTCTTCTGTAACACTTCTGTTCTTAATGCTGTTCTCTTTAGCGAATGACTACCAGCAGCAGTTCTCCCAGCCTCCTCAACGATGGTGCCAAGAACTTCAGCCACAGCACTCATGGTAAGACTCCTACAGTGCTCTGTGGAGTGTTCAGTACTCATCCATTGAATATTGAAAGGACCTCTACTCAACTCTTGTACTCTTTGGTCTCCACAGATCCAGTGAACTCCCCGACATCCTCACTGTTCAGTGATTTTGGTGCTCTTAGCATTTCTCAAAGGAGAAAGGTGAGCACACGAGCATCCCGTCCAACGACGGTGAAGTTATTTTAAACTGCTTTTAAACTTCAGTACTGTTAACTAGGATAAATTTAACAGGAGTGGTAGATTTATTGTAACTCTTGCATGTTACTTCTTGTGCCACCAGGCTCCTAACCCGACAGCAAGTGAGTTCATCCCTAAGGGAGCTCCACGTATGGCCACCATGGCTCAGTCCACTGTCCAGGCCTTCCCCTCACCTATCTTCCCACATCCTGGCCTCAGCAGCTCCACAGCTGCTGCTCTGGCTCCTGGTAAGGGTTTTTTTGGAGCATCACCAACAGAGAAATCACCTCGTTATATCTGCTTTGCTCTACTTTCTACTTGACTCAGATTTGTTTTCCATCTTTAGCTCTGAAATTGTAGAGTTCAGCAAGTTTGGGAATTCCCTCTTGTGTACAGCACCAATGTGCTACTGTTGAAATGCAGACTCTCTTTGTCTCCAATTTTAGGCATGTCTCTGTCTGCGGGATCTTCTCCTCTCCACTCCCCAAAAATTACACCGCACACCTCACCTGCTCCTCGTCGGCGCAGTCACACCCCGAACCCTGCCAACTACATGGTGCCCACCACTGCAGCGGACCCGGGTCCTCACATAATCCAGAAAGAGACCGTTGGGGGGACCACCTACTTCTACACAGACAACACCCCGGCACCAATGGCTGGGATGGTATGTGCTGCACACTGCGTCCTACTCTGTGTTTTAGTTAGGAAATGCTTGCAGACTACAGCTGGGAATACACTAGAATACTTTTAAACTCCTAACCAAACATACAAAGATGCATCACATGACGACATTTGTAGAAATGTAAACAAGGAAACTGCATTTAAAACTTGATTCTTTTACATGAGGTTCTTTTGAGAGGCAAGAGCATCGACTCCTATATTCCTGCACATGATCCTACACTCCACTCTATCTGTGAGCTGCACTTTTTTCGTGCAGACATGCCACAATCTTAAAAAACACACTTATTACGCCCAACTAGGGGTTATAATTTGGCTTCAGAAGGCATTTTGTTACCTTCTTAACCACTTCATTAAGCTCCTGTTAAGAGTTTCGTTTATATCACATTCATTTGCGTAGCTATGAGCTTATAGTTGGGGAAACAATTTACATGTATGATCACACTGGTTTTCATTTCTCAATAAATAGGAAGCTGTTTTTCTGGTTTCATTGCAGGTGTTTCCTACGTACCATATCTATCCCCCCACTGCGCCCCATGTGGCTTACATGCAGCCGAAAGCTAACGCCCCGTCCTTCTTCATGGCTGATGAACTCCGACAGGTATTTTCCCACTTGTCCACCTCCTTTTTCACTAAATATTCCCCCTGTCTTCTTCTCTGGAGGTAATGTCTGATGTGATGCCCTCTTATTTGTCCTCCAGGAGTTGATAAACAGACATCTGATAACCATGGCCCAGATTGACCACTCAGAGAACCCAGGTACAGGGTCTACTCTGTTGTCACAACAAAGGGTTATTGATTCAATAATTTCCCTTGCAAAAAAACAAACAAACAAACATTTTTGCAGTTCATAAAAAGTGTGCTTTGTGTTGAACAAAAGACAATGTTGATGCCAAGTACACAAACCTGCATTACTTGCTTGAACACATGTGGAGTTGATTTCCTCATGTTGGTGTGGAAGGGTGTTGAAATATGTTTTTTAGTCTCTGAGGTTTTTGCTTCCAGTTTTTTTTTCTGTGTCAGTTGCTAGACATGCAACAATATGCTCAAATTGTGAATTGTGTGAAAAATGACATTATGGTATATACAGTATGTGTAAAAACAAATCAAATAGGAGATGTATGATCTAGTGCTGATTTAAATTTGGTCAAAACAAGTAGTTGTTCATATGGGCTATGACATAGAGCCTATTTAAAGTTGTTGGTATCCGTTTTTGATTGCGTGTTCGTGCATGTTATTTTTTTCCCCTTCTGAAACTACGTCTGGCTTTGGCAGATGTACCATCTGAGGTGGACAGCTACCACAGCCTCTTCCCCCTCGAGGCCCTCCCTCCTCCAAACCGCATGCAGAAGACCAGCAACTTCAGTTACATCACCTCGTGCTACAAGGCGGTCAACAGCAAGGACGACCTGCCTTACTGCCTGAGGAGGATACACGGTAATAAATGTGGTATAAGAAATTGTCTTCCAAAGAAGCATATCACAGAAGATATAGCTGGAGCAACTAAAACTACATTGGAAATAAATACATTTATTTGCAAAATTGGAATAATGGTTAATTTGTTTCGATAAAAGATTAGATAAGCCCACACCTTTCCTACTATTAGGAAGAAATCAACATTAGCTTATCCCTTACAGGGAAAATAATGCATTGCTGTTGTGCAGAAAAAAAAAGCTAACTTCATTAGAGCTGTTATTTGTTATTACGATGATGAGCAGGGCAAGGTATGTGAGATTATTATTTCCATTAGATTAAACATGATTTGCATGTGTTGGGACGCTGCTGTTATCATATTTAAAGGTGTCACAGGATGTTGTGATAGTGTAAGATATATTTGTATTTGTAATTGCCTGCTCTGTGTGTTGTGTATTTTTAAAATGTATACAGGTTTCCGCCTTGTTAACACCAAGTGCATGATGCTGGTGGACATGTGGAAGAAGATTCAGCACTCAAACTCTGTAACACTGAGGGAGGTCTTCACCACAAAGGCCTTTGGAGACCACTGTGAGTGTGTGTTGTGTGAAATAATTGTTTATGTACAGGACTTGTGTGTGAATTTAGTTCCATTGTGTCTCCTGGACATTTATGATCCAGGCCTAAAGTTGACCTGCTCCACATTGTATGAATTGTTTTACATTTACCATTCTTGGTATTTAACCAAAATGCTAAAATATAAGGTGTATTGGTTTACTTGTTGCTGCAGTGTTGCATTCAAGCTCTATTTAATGGATATTTGTCACCAAAGTTTTGCTTTCTTGTCTCTCAAAAGTTAGTAGGAGCGATAAAGTACCCAGAAAATATTGAGCATCGTGATATTATGTTTTGTTATAATATATTGATTCTCAAAAACACTGTTGATTTTTAATTAGTAGTTCACATGCAAAGATAAACTCAGTCAATACTTTGTTTTATTTGTAAAGATATGTGCCCTCTAAAAGTAGTGCTATGATGTTGGATGTTGATGACATGGATTGTGATAAATGCAAATACAGATCCCACTGTTCTGAATGCATAACTTTTTTTACTCAGATTTTATGCATGACTATACTATGACGGTTTTCCTTAAATTAGAATTAAAATATTGCAATATATTGAATCGTAACCCCTGTATCATGATAAGCATCGTATCACCAAATTCTTGCCAATACACAGCCCCAGTTAACTGATAGAAACTAGATTTTGTGTTAGAACCCGGTTCTGCTCCAGGTTTCTTCCCACTAAACGGGGAGTTTTTCCTGGCCACCGTGCGCTTGGTGGATCTTGTTGGGTCTCTAAACTATGGTGTACGGTCTAAGACCTGCTCTATATATAAAGCATCTTGAGATAACTTCTGTTATGATTTGACGCTATATAAAAATATATTGAATTTAATTGAATTCTCCCATTTGATTGTCTCATTATGGGAAAGACAAACACGTTAGGGAGTACAGCGCATCACAAAGTGCCAAGAATTGGATGAATATAAGTATGTATAGATGTTAGTTCTAACTCTTGCCTGTTTGTCTCTTTTTGACCTAGCGTTGGTGTTCTCCTATGACTTCCACGCGGGTGCAGAAACCATGTTCAGCAGACACTTCAATGACCCAGCAGCAGACTCGTACTTTACCAAGAGGAAGTGGGGTGAGTTGGTCCTCCACCCTCACAATGAAATAGACCCAGCATCACTTCGGACCCCCGTCCGCACCCTTCTGCTTCACACATTTTGAGTTTGTTTGCTAATAAGGTCATCAGCCTAGGTCTATTTGGGTGTGTGTTTACAGGTTTGCAGTGCCTACGGATGTGCTCACATCCGGTGTTTGATGGCTTTTGACTGTAAATGTAAAACCACTCGGTTTGCTTACTATAACATAAAGACACATTTCCCACGAAGTTTAAAAGGTCTAAAACTACTCTTGTGGATGTCTTGAGGCTTCAAGTGTTTGGAGTCTGAAGTGTCCTAGTTTGACAGTTAGCACGCATGTGTCTGTGCAACAGAGACGTGGGGACTTGGAGGAAACTGTGGCTGAAACTGATCCTAGGGCAGGTGCTGTCAGGCCTACCTATAGTAATGCAGACAGAGGAAGCAAAACCATTCAGACCCCGGGCTTTGTCTAGTCTGTAGCAAACACTGATAACAAAACATACTGTATGAGTTGTATAGAATTGCATAGGGAAACATACTATACCTCAAAAGCACAGAGTCCTATAGTGCAAATTCATTTCTTTCTGGAATGGCCTTTAGGGAAACAAACAGTTTGGCCATCTCAGCGTTCTCAGTGTGAATTTTAGTGTTTGTTAATGGGCAGAAATATGTGTCACTAGAAACTGAACTTGAATCATTTATATTTGAATTGCTCACCTTTAATAACCGCGTTGAAAAACTGAATTTGAATCACATAATTTGAATTTGTATTGTTTAGCTTGAATAATTGCATTGAAAAACTGAATCATCACCCGAAATATGACCACTATAGTAGCTTGGAAAATAGCGACATGAGGCACTGAATTTGATAAATTTACTCTTTATCAAACCACAAATGAGACAAGAGTTGGTGAGCTAGAGCACCCCGTAGTCCCTCAACGTCACTCCCCGCTGCTGGAGACTACTGCTAGACGTGAGGAGAGTGGACGGCAGCTTTAGAGACAGACCTTCAGTTATGCCCACGACTCCCAGCCAGATCAGCAAATTCTATGTTGCTGCCGTTACACAGGTTAGATCCAGCCTGCTGGCCACCAGTCTGCTATGATCCTCGGCACTGGGGTTTGAACTGGCTGCTACAGCCGCTTACTGAAGGGAGTGAGGTAACAAGGGGCCGCGGAGGTCTCTAGCTCGCTAATTCTTCTCATTTGTGGTCTGATGAGTGGTAAATTCATCAAATATTAAAGCTAAACGATACAAATGCAAATTATATGATTCAGTTTATATTGACACATATTTCTGCCCATATTTGTTGTGCCACTGATCCAACACACTCGCCACTAGAGATGTCACGAGAACCGGTACTTCGGTACCAAGTCGATGCCAAAATTCTAAAAACGTGATGGTACTCATTTTCTACAGTACCGACGGTACCGTACGATGCCTGTGCGGTCCAAAATTAACACCCGGCAAGCGCCAAATGAGGCTGCTTCTGTCGGAGATTGACACACACAGACACACATAAACAGCGCCATGCAGCAGCGAGACTTGTGGGGGACACTTGTGGGGGAAAAAACTGAACTGAACTGAACAAACTGAATTTCTATCTTTTGTTGATTATTGCTAAATCTCTGAAAAGTGGTGTTTTTTTTTTTTTTTTTTATTGAACTCTGGACTCTTCATTTCCGGTGAATGTTGTTGGGACTTGCATTTGATTATCTTACAATTAACTCCCCAGATCCACTTAGTTTGAACCAATCCAACAGCATCCAATCAAGTTTCAGGAGAAAACCATGAAGAACTTGCGTTACGTTACTGAGCACCAGTTGGGTCCAGTTACTCTGCTGTTAAAATGACGTTACATTTGGTGATATAGATTGTTTAGGACTCGAAAACTGAGTTGGGACTTGACTTGGGACTTGAGCCCACCTCTGGTAGCCTATACCCAGTGAAATGTCACCATGTCAGCGAATTTAAACTACTGCTTGCAATCTGAGAATATATAGACACATGTACACATTACAGGGGATTTAAAAAAAAAAAAAAAAATGTTTTAACCGTGGTATTGAGAATCGTGGAAATTTACTGGTATTGGTATCGACTATTAGATTTCTGGTACCGTGACATCACTACTTGCCACATGTCGCCTGAGTAATATTACTCATCAAGACACTGAACTGATAGTAAACCTGATTTCAGGGAACAGTGAGCTGTATTTCCTCTAATTCTTTTGCTCATACTAGAATTGAAACTATTTAGTGAATCGACTATAATTAGATTATAATAGAGCAATTACTTAATAATCATTTAATTGTTTGTCAATTTTTAAACAATGTCATACAGTCCTGAGATCCAGATTGTTAATTGTGAGGATTTCAGTTTAATACGTTGGTCTGTCTATGTTGGACGTCACTTTGGGGTTATGACGGGTATTTTTCAGAAATTCTAGAAAATGATCAGCAGATATAGATATGGGTAATTAGGTCAGATTGGCTGAAAATGACGCCTCTTACTGACATAACAAGTGCGAGAGACAGTTTATCCTGAAGATAAGCTTGCCAAGGAAGTTGCTGACAGTTTGAGGTTTAGTTCATGAGTAATGTCTTAACCTTTCAGGCTGCGTTTGTGTGATAAGCATGTCTCTGTGTGCAGGACAACATGAACCTCCCCCGCCACGGCAGCATGCAGGTCTGCTCCCTGAGTCACTGATCTGGGCCTACATTGTCCAGCTCAGCTCGGCTCTGCGCACCATACACACTGCCGGCCTGGCCTGCCGTGTCATGGACCCCAGCAAGATTCTTATTACTGGCAAGACCAGGTACACGCCAACGTAAATACTTCATCATTCAGCATGGATAGATAAATGTTGTTGATTAGAGCCTGTCATAGCCATAAATCTAGGTGTACGGAACAGTGTGAATTTCAATTTCCAGCTCAGAAGGTGTTGGTATGTTGACTGTAAAGTCATTAAAAGCGGAAGAGTATTTTCAGTTGATGCTTCCTTTTTTTTCACAACCATATGTGGTTCTGCACACTCAATACACTCAGACATGCAGATAAACTGTTGATGATAATGGTCTGTTGTCTCTGCAGGTTACGGGTGAACTGCGTTGGGGTGTTTGATGTCTTAACATTTGACAGCAGTCAGACCAATCATCTTGCCCTGATGCCACAGTACCAGGTACTTTTTATCATGTGGTTTGCGGTCAATTTCACATGAATACACATTACAGAAGTGCTAATGGAGAGAGACATATCTAATCTACTTAACTTCAGCATGTGTGGTTAAAGCACTTTTCAAAATGGGACTTTATTATCATTTATATTTATATTTCTGTGTGTTTGTTTTTGTTGTGTAGCAAGCAGACCTAGTGTCGCTGGGCAAGGTGGTGCTGGCGTTGGCATGTAACTCCCTGGCTGGTATTCAAAGGGAGAACCTGCAGAAGGCCATGGAGCTGGTTTCTATCAACTACTCTTCAGACCTCAAGAACCTCATTCTGTAAGAAAGGGATGGGCTGCAGCAGCATGTGTTATCTATTTCAGACACTGCCTGTAAAATGTAGCATAGACCTACAGAATTATCCTTTTTTTTAAACTAAAAAGTTCATGGCTTTGTATATGTAGCTAACAGGAAAGGTTTGTTAACATCCCCACATCCACATGATGGAACACCACAAGCAACTTGCTTAATTTCCCTCAAAACCACAAGACGTAGTCCCATGTTTGCATGGCAGTCATGCTGTAACTTTGGCACAAATGATCCCCAGTTCCCATCACATGTCAGCCCAGGATTTGATGTTTTGATAAACATGTTGTAAGCTGCGGTATCACCAGTTTTACAACTAATATTGCCATAAATCAACAGCATAAACCCTCAAATTAAAATTAGAATCATAATGAGGTGTCAAAAATACTCTGGCTTAGGATACAAATATTATATTATTCAGTATATTTTCAGACACTTTTAGTGTCAACAGCAGTCAGATATACTGTCTATGTAAATGCCAGCTGTAACAACATCAGACAAAGCTGGAATCTGGTTGGCCAGTAACATCTGCTCTTTGAAATGAAGTAGGCATATCTGCTAAGTTCAGGCTTTACTCCAACACTGCTGTTGACATATGTTTGAAAGTATTTTAGGTGTCAAACTTAGTCTATAGACGGTCTATTAAAGTCACTCTGAAACTGCCAATTGAAAATATAACCTGTAGGGTTTTACAAAGTTTACATTATCACCTTTTGTACATAAGTAGAGCAGAATTTGAATACTCATAAAAAGGCGGTTTTAAGACTTGAATGTTGGCATCATTATAATTGTTGTCACTAGGGCTGTCCCGAATACCATCTTTTGGGCTTCGAAGCTTCGGTGAGAAGTATTGGAAGCTTCTCGGTGCGGCGCAGCAGGCTGACGCGTTCTTCTGTCTGTCTGTCTGTCTGTTATCTCCCCCGCTTCAGTGCCGCTCACGCACTACTGTACACACACACACGCACCTCTAAACACAACAAACCGTGATAACCGTCTGAGAATAACTAATAATAATTAATACTGAATATGAATAATGTGAGATTATTCCTTATTTCATGGGCTATTTTGGGATTTATACTTTATTATTGCAAACCCTCAAAACTAAGCATTTGTTTACTAATTTGGTTTAATATAATTAGGTTGATTACCATGCTTCGACCATGGCAATGGTCAGCCCTCTTCCACCGACTTGTGGAAGAGGGCTGACCCACCCACTTGTGGAAGAGGTGGTATTGAGCCTTTCTATCTCACCTGAAGGCAAACTGACATTTTTGTGCGCGTGCAGGTATCTGCTGACTGAACAGTCTCGCCTGCGCAGTGTCAATGACATCATGCCGATGATTGGAGCTCGATTCTACACACAACTGGATGCATCGCAGATGAGGAATGATGTCATTGAGGAGGACCTGGCCAAGGTATGTGAATTTTGTTCAGGAATACTTTTAAAAAAACCACATAAATTGAGAGTTTGTGTCTCCACAAGGCACAGAGCAGAAAGCATGCAAGAGCATACACGTTTCAGTCGTGCAAGGCTGATATTCGTGGTAGCCGGAAATAGGTCATTGGTTTAGTGAGCAAAGAGGGAAGTTGTTTTCACACAGGATGTTGTATGGTATATTGTAGGCTTTGCAGTCTCATCTTGAATTTAGTCTCCCCGTGTTGGAGTGTGAATATGCGAAACAACCCTCTTTCTTCTCGTTCATGTCTCAACTTCCCCAATGTGTTTGGTGGAGCTCCTAACCGCGTATGATTTCTGTTTCTGCCTTTGTTAGATGTCCAGCAGGTCTCACAATATGTCAGCAACATAAGTTCAGAGAACAACTGATGATTACAACAAGGAAATACCAGGCTGTAGTAATAAAACTGGGGATACCAAAAGATTTTCTGGCCAAAGCTGCCTGTGATCTGCTGATATCTGTGCTGGTGGCAAGAGTGTAAGCATTTCCGGTCTATCAGGCCATCTCTGCATAATGTGTATCTGCACACAGGGAATAGTAGCAGTGTTGTTTATTTGCCTGGTGAGCCTTTTTGTTGACAAAACATCCCTTCATCCCCTAACAGTCCTGAGTTTAACTGGACCGTAAGGTCGGGTGGCGTAGGGTTTCATAAACATTATAGGGCTGACATGGTGGCTGCATCATTGCAACACCAAGCAATGACGTTGTTGTATCAAGCTGCGGTCTGCGATTGGCATTGTTTCCATTTTTAAAGTTGTTATTCCTTCTCAAGTTGTGGTTTTCACTTTTTCAAACAAATACATTTGAGCAAGAATAATAAAAGACCTGCACCACATGCAAAGCTGTCATCGTTGTGCACATTCAAAAAATACATATTATCCCACACAGCTACGGACTGTCAGTGCTAGATGCTTCAATTAAGTAGAGCATCATCCAGTTGATAATCATTTTCAGCTCCGCTAGAGTCGGTACACTAATCTATTCCTGCTGTTTATGTTTCTTGACATCAGCCTGATAGCTGTAGACAGCTGGCCAGCTAGCGTTGGCGACCCAGCAGGTAGAAACAGACTGAACAAGGTAGAATCCACACACTGTCCAGTCAACTCCTGTGTCTTCATGTCTCATAAGAAGAGATCAGATCAAAGAGCAGAAACCTGGAGTAATGAATTAGACCGCTAATGTGACCCTCATCTACGCTACTTTTTCACTGAAAATAACCATTTTGCGCTCGTTGTAATAACTCAATTTATCACGAAGCTCTACTCTGAAATGTAAAAGGATTAAATAAATTCAGATGCAAGTAATTTCAATGTAGAAGAGTTGCTGTGTGATTAAAAAATACCTTAAGTGCATTTAGTTTCTCCTAACTAAAATATTCAACTGTTTTGCAATGCAACAAACTCCAAGGGTTGGAGTATGGAAGTGACTTAAGATGCAGTTGTAACGGCTCCAAAAAGACACCCATCTGTACTGAAAAGCAAGGTGATCTTAAATTGTTGTTAGAAGTCCAATATTGGTAAACTTGTTTCCACACAACAAGTAAGTCTAGAGTAATTTGTGTTGGAGGACACCAACATGATCGGTTGATTTGGTCTTCAATAATTTTCACTTTGTCCAACAGTGCAGAAAACGTTTGACAGGGTGAGACAGGCAGAGAGGCGGAGGAGAAAGGAGAGAGGCAGGAGTAAATTATATCTGCAGAGGTGAAAGGTGAGCCACAACTTGTTGACAGTAATCTGACGTGGAGTCAAAAACAGCATCTGTACAGTAGGTGCTCATATTTTACAATATTACAGCAGCTAGACCTCTAAACATTCAAATCAGTTAGCTGTCGACTGTCTAGATTAGTTCACAGTTGGTTTTGATGTTTAGGAGCTTCATCAGTGATGTTGAAGCTGGTGTCTCGGATTTCCGATAATTGATAATCTGAGAGAGAGTCAGAGAATCAAGAGACGGCGCACAAAAATAGATGTATTTAGAAGAAAATGCAGCTTCTTCTGGTTGACTTTCAGTAAGGAGGAAGTGTCTTCTGGAACCTGTGACAAAACAGGGTCCAGCACCATGTATGGACAGAAAGTCAAGCGACGGAGGTTTCAGTTTCTGACACTGTTCCCCTCGGGGAGTGGTCTTGTTATTCTAAAGGGGTCCATTTTAAGGAGGAGTTGTCACATATGCCTCTGCCTTTCACATTAGAAATGTTCGTCCATTCTTCATTCTTTAAAGGTGCAATGTGAAAGATCTGGCCAGAATTTTAGTTTAAGACATTCAAAAGATGAACTAACATTATCAACAGAATATGAAGACGTTTTGTCAAAGACGTTTGTATTGTAGCGTCCAGTCTGCCCTCAGTCCAACATGATAGGACGAAGAATTATAGCTGCTCTGAGGGCTTGTCAGTCACGTTGCAGGTACAGGGTCCGTGTACATTTTGGTAGCTTGTTTATTGGATTAGATCGAAAGTGTCAGAAATGAGAAAAACAACTCATATTTTTGTTTTGTCCTGTTGTTAGTGGTTAACTGTAGCGACTAGTTTTCAGACGGGGAGGGAGTCTCAGCCAGCTGGGGCCAATGACAGCACTGGGTCTAACCTGTGTAACGGCAGATTAAGAAAGTTTGCTGATCCTGCGGGGAGTCGGGGCAGTCCCCCGGGATCAGACCCCCGGGATCAGACCCCCGGGATCAGTCCCCCGGGATCAGTCCCCCGGGATCAGTCCCCCGGGATCAGTCCCCCGGGATCAGACCCCCGGGATCAGACCCCCGGGATCAGACTCCCAGCGCTGGGGTTTGCACTGGCTGAATTCAAGTTGCTACAGCTCTAATAACTAAAAGTCCATCTTCTGTTAATGTTTTGAATTGCTGGAGCACTCTGGTAGGCGAACGGTTACAGCACATGCCACATCACTGCAACGTCGGTCTGATTCTAGTCGGGTACATGTGTTGCATATCATACCCATCTCTCTCCCCTTGTTTCCTGCCTACCGCTTCACTGCCGACTGTCCAATAAAGGCAAAAATGTAAAAATATATATAAAAAGTTTGGTGAATATAAATCATTTATTTGCAGGAGGTGCAAAACGGCCGTCTCTTCCGCCTGTTGGCCAAACTGGGCACCATCAACGAGCGGCCAGAGTAAGTAGCACTTGTATAAAGATCCACTCGTATGTGTGATTTGTTGTTCTGTTACTACTCTGTGACCTTGTGTCGTGTGATTCAGGTTTCAGAAGGACCCGACGTGGTCGGAGACGGGCGACCGCTACCTGCTGAAGCTTTTCCGGGATCATCTGTTTCACCAGGTGACAGAAGCTGGGACGCCCTGGATCGACCTCAGCCACATTGTCTCCTGCCTCAACAAAGTCAGTGAGCTTTCTTGTCTTCCTTTTTATGCAGACATTTGATAAGTTGTCCATTTTAATAAGCTATTGATCAATGTGTATAAATTAGTCAAACTTGCAAAGTGGCCTATTTTCATAACATTTGTTTATTCTTCATATGCCCTGATTAAAAACACATGCATGCGATTGCCAACCGATTGCAGAACAGAGAGTAAAAATAGGTCTATAACTGGCCTGCTTCTATCGGTGACATTTTGGTATTTGGTTAGCAGGTGGTTATGGGCAGAAGCGGTGGTAATTTTAATCTTTCAGCGCTTTTAACTAGTTTGTTAGGTCAAACAAAAATAAAGTTAAATACTGTGTGTTAAACGGCAGCATTTTCAAAACCAACAGAAAACTCTGAATGGTTCTGAAATCCAACCAACATCCTAAAGCAACCCTAAAAAGAAAAAAAAGCATATTGACGACAACTTAACTTTGTTGTAGATTTATCACGTCGTTGGTTTTTCTTTTCTCACTTCTGTTTTCACTGTTTAGGTTCAAAGCTGATTAAAGCTAACTCTACACTCACTAATAAATCCATCATGCTTATCTCAGATTTATAAGACCATCTGGGTACAAAGTAGTTACTTGCTTAAAATTAGGGCTTCGACTAACAATTGTTTTTCATCATTGATTAATCTGCTGATTATTTTCATCTAAGAATGTCAGACAATACTGAAAAATCACAATTTCCTAAAGCCCATTGTGATGTCCAAAAATTAAAAAATTAGTTTACTATCCCATAAGATAAATAGAATGAGAAAATCCTCACATGTGAGAAGCAGTTACTGCAAGAATGTTTTTTTTTTGCCTGAAAAATGACGTCAAAATAGTTGCAGATGGATTTTTTTGATGTCTGACTAATCGGTTAATCAACTAATGGCTAAAGCGCTACTTAAAATTCTTAAATATTTCGTCAATACGTCACTTTGCCTCAAAAATATGAGTGTTTTTGACTGTATCTTCCTGTGTTGACACAGCTGGACGCGGGCGTTCCTGAGAAGATCAGCCTGGTGTCACGGGACGAGAAAAGCGTCCTGGTTGTGACCTACTCGGACCTGAAGCGCTGCTTCGACAGTACCTTCCAGGAGCTGCAGGCTGCAGCCTCCGGCTCTCTGTAGCGCCCTCTTCGGGCCCGGGATGGGACTGGCCGTACCTGGAGCACACTATTGCACTACAGCGGAGGACCAGGCTCATGGAGATGACATCAGCATGGCGAAGGCAGCGGGGCAGGGCTTCGTGAACCTCAGTCACATACACTGTCCACCAGGAAGGCTTTTTCTAAAGTGTATTTTTTTTAGTTTTCCTAAACCCCGCAGCTGAAAATCGTAAAACAAACAGAAAAAAAAACTTAAAGGACAAATACGGAAGCTGTGATGAACGAATATGACATTTTTTTAGATTTGGGGAACAAAACAAGAAACAAAGGTTTTCAACTTTTTTCCGGCTTTTATTGTTTCTTTCTACAGTTGGGGTTTATTTTTCTGAGGAGGATGCACTAAGATTTTAATTTTTTTGTTAATTTTTGTTATTTTTATCAACATGTGTGAGTGGCCTACAGGGTGTACAGAGAGCTAAAGTCACACACGGACATAAATACCAGAGCAGACTAAGAGTTAAAACAAACAACACAACAAAAAAATACAGCTTTCTGTTGACTGCGTCTCTCTTCCGGCTGGAGACCACACCCCTTCATTCTGACGCACTAGGAGACGGGACACACCACTCGAGGCTTTCATTGGGGCGGGATGGCACCTGTTTCATGAAATGGGTCAGCCCACCTTTGCCTTTTGTTGTTGGTTCCCCCTCAGAAAGGACAGACCACTTGGGTGGGTGGGAAGGGTTCTTAAAACTGGAAAACAATTGATGGATTTCTGTTCTGGAGATAGTGGAACATCAGGCTCATACGTGTGGGTGGGTGGGCTATCGTGGACTGGGATTTGGGATTTCGGGGGTAAAATGTGGTTTTTGTTGGCACTGAGGGAAGGGGTGTCTTCTCCTGATGCCGCCTACCAAGTGTTTGTCACATATGCAGCAACCACCTTTTGGTTAATGGACGCTATCGTGACATAAACTGCTCAAGGATGGGTCGTTTTGGTTTTGGCTGTCCAGCACTTGGTTGTAGCCCGTTGGTGGGGCTTCTGTTGAGGTGGAGCCACAGCTGCCTCTTTGTGGAATGTCCTTATTTTGTCCCCCGCCTGTCCTCCTGCCCCCAACGTCCCCTTTCTCGATCTCTCTCTTACTCTCCCCTCTTCTTCCTGCTTTTATCCCAATCTTCACTTCCCCTCAGGCCCCTCTACATTTGAGAAAAAGTGACACTTTTTGTGAATTTTCTAGCTGGGTTTTTCCTCTTTGCTCAGATATTGTGCAGGAATGCATGATGGGGAACTGGGAGGGCAATTTATTTTTGCCTCAATTCAACTTTATTATTCTGTGGACCAATTCCAGCAGGGGTTTAGGGAAAAGGGGAAGGGATGGAGGGCGAAGGAGAAGAACAGGGGCACCAACAGTTTAGTTTTATTTGACTTTTAAAGATCATGAAATACAAATGTGCTGGAGACAAAGCGGCTCAGATGGCTTGGATTTCTCTCAGGATGACTAAACAGCTGGAGGGGCCCAATGATTGAATGTGTTTGGCTGTCATTGGCCGCCCCCTGTCCAGTCAGATACATGAGCTACAGTGGAGTGGGTGGCACGTCTTCATGTGGAGGTTTTAGGAAGTTAGTGGCACTGTGGAGATCATGCTGTGAGGAATTTCTTGTTGCCCTTAAGTACGGCTCATATTCTGTTGATGATTTGAATCAAATTGACTGAATGAATTTGGTGCAAACTTGCCTCACCCTGATAAATGGATCAATCCACGCTCTAACCACTGTTGATTTGTCTGCCTTATTCTAGTTCTCAGTAGCTTTCGATCAGTGTGACTGTAGAAAAACAGGGTCTCATGTATGAAGCACAGTGTCAGATAAGAGACAAATCAAGGTTAAATGCGTAAACAAGAACAGCGTCATGGCTTTCACGTAAACTTTTTCAAAGTTGTCGTAGAAGCGGATGGTCTGTACTTGGGGGTAACAAACCTGCAGGGAGCTGGTTGTGTTAGATCATGTACAACTTCCTCTGTTTTAGTGAAATGAACGGAAAAAAACGTATTTGGTGAATGTGGTGCTTTAGAAAACCCTCAAAACACACAGAGACAGACACACACACACACACACACGCACACATGCCCTCCAACTCGGTCCACACAATGTCAGTGCTCATATCACCATCTTCCACATCATAACACACACTCCAGTTAATATTAGTGATGACCTTCTTCCCCCCCTATCAACACACCTACAATCACCATCTTAGTATGTTTTATGCCCCTCTTGTGTTCATTGTCTCAAATTTTGCAATATTTGTGTGTACAGCAGTATTTTAATAAAGAATACCAAAACAGATACATGCAGGATCTAGTCTTGTTTTGCAATTAGACACATTACAGCTTTTAATCTATAAATGAAATATTTCAAAACATGTTTATAGAAACATAAAAATGTCAACATATGGGTAGGATTTTACTAAATTAATTATAATTACATTCTTCAATGATTAAAGGTATAATATGCAACATTTTCCGAAAAAACAATGTATTGACTCACAATAATAATCCCTCTCAATCATCATTTATGACCCGCTAGAAGTGTCTACTTACAGAGACCCAGCCCTCTGCCTGTATTTTCTCTTTTCTTATTTTGCGGTTTTGGACTAGACATCAAATACTGCCTCTTTGTCACGCCCCTCGGCGTTTGATACTGAGACACAAGTCCTCCTTTAGCTCTGTCAGATACAAAGCGGCCGTATTTGACGGATGCAAACGAGTTATTAGTCATTGCTGGGTGTTTTTATGTGCATGAGTTTTTCCCCCTGCTCTGCGTTTCTCTACTTTGCTGTGTGCAGGTTGGCTGCTGTGTGCCGCTATTGGCGTGTCAGTTTGACTGAGCAGAGAGGACACGATGAAGCCTTCCCTGCGACTGCATTCATTCAAAATCCGGCAACGTGGCACCTTCACGCAGAATGGTGCGGAGGTATGGATGTGTTTGTTTGTGCTTGAAACAATCAGAAAATAACATTTTATTCCTCTGAATCACTGCTTTGTTCTCACCAACGCCGCTCCCTCTCTTCATTCACTCTGTATGTACTCTTGCTCGACCATCGATGCTCTCCTGGCTTCGTGGTCAACTACGAAAGCTGAGAGTTTACACTAACCAACCGACAAATGTAACATATTATACCTTTAATATAGAATTAAATATACAGTACACTTTGTTGCTAGTTTATTAGTTATGCAATGCATTATAATATAGCAGCTCTGCAATTAATCCATGGCAATGTTTTTGTTGAAACAGTTTGTAATTTTGCAGTCTGTAGTTTCTATTACTGAGAGGTGTTTCTCATATCAACACCTTTTTAAATCAGTTTAACAACATTCATAAACTGGCAACTGTGTATATCAACATTCACAGTGAGATACAGACTCATCCATGAAAGGATTACAGCATTAAAATAAATACAGATAGATGCATCCTGTCCAACATACTATAGTTCAGTGGATGATATCTTTTTTCCAGCATATAGTAGCTGTGTAGGAGGAACCATTATTTCATACAGCAGTGTTCCTCTTCACAAAGCTCAGCACATGAGGTACCAATACAAAAAGCTCCAATTGTAGGTCAGTAAATACATTCTGCATAACTGCATATGATGAAGTACTACCAGGTAATACTTAGCTGCTCTTGGAAGGGGTTACGTGTGGTAAATGCAAGATACTTGGTATCACCGTAGAGGCTTTGTTGTACAACAGCATATGTTTTTGTGAACTTAAAAAAAGCAAAGGGATGTTTTGTGGAGGAATTATCTCTAAGTTTGGTTGAATGAGGGAAAAGAGGACTGACGTATATTATACATGCAGATATGAGGTAGAGGATGCAAACAGCAAAGTTGAAAAGCAGAATAAAGTGTAGTTGAATAAAAATGATGAGCAGGAAAATAAAGACCCTGTTTAAAGCTGTCCAAGAACAGATGCTAGAGGGAGGGGTAGAGAAAAGCTGAGTTGTAGTCCGGAGGAGGAGATCCACCCTCGTCAGACTCCCAATCACATGGCGAGATAGACGGCTTGTCGTTACAGATTCCTGTGATGTCATTGCACAGGAAAGACTCCTGCTTGTCTGCACACTTAGTGGAAGCAAAAAACCTAAAAAACATACAAAATCAAGAGTTATTATCTCGTTTATTATGCATTATGCTATATTTTGTTATAATTTCATGCTATGCTAACTTTTTTTCAACATACTATAGTATGACTTCTTTTTCGACATACTAGCCTATAACTTTATGACTTTTTCCGACATACTTTACTATGACTTTTTTCAACATACTGTACTATGACTTATTATACTATGTCTTTTTTATCACTTTTTTTCCACATACTATACTACGACTTTTAATTTTTTTTTCGACATACTATGGTATGATTTACATTTTTTTTCGACATACTATACTATGACTTCGAATTTTTTTTATGATTTTCAACATGCCATATATATGACTTTTTTTCATGATTCGACATGCTGTGCCATGACTTTTTTTTTTTTTTATGATTTTTGACAATACTTTTTTTCATGATTCTCGACATGCGCCATTACTTTTTTTTTAATGATTTTCGACATGCTGCGCTATGACTTTTTTTTTTATGATTTGACATTTTTTTTATGATTTTCGACATGCCATATATGGCTTTTTTTAAATGATTTTCGACATGACTTTTTTTTTTATAATTTGACATTACTTTTTTTCATGTTTGACATTACTTTCTTTTTTATGATTTTCGACATGACTATTTTTTTTTCATGATTTGACAAGACTTTTTTTTCATGATTTTCAACGTGACTTTTTTTTCATGATTCGACATGCCGTGCCATGACTTTTTTTTTTTTTCATGATTTTCAACATGACTTTTTTTTCATGATTCTCAACATGCCTTTTTTTTCATGATTTTCAACATGACTTTTTTTTCATGATTCTCAACATGC
>CAKAOH010012420.1:1804-21488 GCA_916701665.1 Sebastiscus tertius | reverse complement strand
TCTATATATATATAGCATGTATGTGCCCAATATGGATATTGACACTGATAATATACTGGCAAATGTTTAAGAGCTTTGAATTAATGCACTTTTGTTTTAGCTTGATGTATTTAATTTGGGTAACAAAAGAGACAAAAATAGATCAGTGGCAAGTTGTTTTATCCTTCCCTTATATGTCCTTAATATGCTGCCGGCTCAGGTGCTGCAGACGACCGTGAACAGACAGGTCTGACTGACAACACTATCTGTCTCCTACTCTTCTTTATCCTCACTGTTGTCTCTCCATATGCAGTAGTTGAGAGAGGTGGCGAGGCACAGCCAGGCCAGGTAGGGCGTCATCAGCATTGTGGCAGTGCGGCTAATGGGATACCAAGACACCATGGTGGCTCCGACGACCCCAGTGAGAAGCATAATCTCCATGAGAGCCTAAATTGGGCAGAGAGAGAGAGGGTGTCAAATGGACATGTGGATGTAGGATATTGAGCTGTCGTCCCTCATAATCTTCCCATTCGTCTCCCAGTTAATAGGAATAATTAAATATGTGAAACTTACCAATTTCAGCTTGTGTGCACCAAAGAAGATCGGAGTCCAGGCCCAGTTCAGAGCTAGCTGGCACCCATAAAGTCCCAGTGGAACCACTGCATCCTCAGTGAAACCTCCCAGCTCCTTCCACACCAGGTAGGAGCCATACCTACATAATAAAATGTATAAAAGGGATAATATAGAGGTTGCATCACTGAGAATAAAACACTGTAGTTGTAGATCTCAAGAGACTGTAGGAGCCTTTTCACGATGATGCTTACCCCATGCTGGTATACAGACAGGTCCACACTACAGGGAATGCTGCATTTGGTGGGCGCCATGATGGTTTCTGCAGAGTCGGGTACCAGTTCTTCACCTCTTTGCGTGTGATGTAACCACCATAGAGCCCTCCCAGGTGCGGCAAGGCGGTCATACCAAGCATGGGCAGCCACATGTTCTGCGATAAGAGTAGGACACATTACAGCGGTATAACCTCTGCTAGAGCGGGGGTATCAAACCTCAATATTTTTTGGGGGAAAGATCAAAATGTGTCTGTAGCACTGAGTTCTGAAAACGTCGACAGTGGATAATCAGATTCAAACTTAAATTATTCTAGGTAGAGTACAGTTGTTTTTTAGAGCGGCCCAAAACAACGATGATGATAACGGTGAGAGTGAACTAAAGTTGTGGGCCAGAAAACCAAAACAATGAGCTAAAAGACACTTTAAAGCACCACAAGCTGAGGATAGCTGCAGAGTCCCGATTTTCCCGGGAGACTCACATTTTTCATTGCCCTCTCCCGGTTTCCCAATATTTCTCCCAATTTATGGCAAATTTACACACCTTTTCCTTTTCGTAATCTCAACATGTTTCTTGCACTGTACAGCATATATAAGCCCTACAGTTTCCATCCGGACGACAATACAGCTACACCAAATGTTGTTTCCTGACTGAAGCGAGCTGCTCGTGACACAACGCTCGCTGCACATCACAGCGTGCCCAAAGTTGGGCTTTGCTCAACTCGGGCAAAAGCTGTCGTGGTACGACGCAAGCCATTGGAGATAATGGGTTTCAGAGCGCAGTGGTCCTTCAGTGAGTGAGAGACGCAGAGAGAAATGGAGAGTACTAAGAGAAAAACATACTCAAGCAGGGGGCAAAATATGCATGAATGAATAAAAAGTGATGAGTAATAGTTTATGCCAGAGTGGCACATTTTTCAGTTTTTTTTTTACTGAGAGTTAAAAGTAGGCCTATTTAACATAAAAATGCTGTTGCAGTGTACTCATCATTTTGTTATTTTCATTCTTTGAAAGTCACCAGAATGCAAGAAAGAAAGTCTCTGAAACTCTGAGACTCCCAGCTTTGGTTTTGAAATCCTTCCTATTTTTTGAAGTCTCAAGGTTGGCAAGTCCGGTCATTGTTAAAGGGACTGTTCGTTACACGTATAAATCACCCAGGTTGGTGTCCCATGCGCGCTCGCGTGTAACTATGCTGATATTGTGGTTTTTGGCTGACGTGTGTCGCCTCACTGTTTTGAGCGATGCTCGTTCATGTCTATTTAGAGCGAGCACAAGCCCGATGCTGACTTTCGTTGACTTAATGGCCACAGGTGTCGCTGTTAGCAAGCATTTCTGATTCTTACAAACAGTCCCTTTAACATAAAAATGCTGTTGCAGTGTACTTATCATTTTGTTATTTTCATTCTTTGAAAGTTACCAGAATGCAGGAAACAAAGTCTCTGAAACGCAAATGTTTCTGGGGGAGGACTCCCAGCTTTGGTTTAGAAATCATTCCTATTTTTAAAATCTCAAGGTTGGCAAGTATGGCCATTGTTAATATGAAAAATATGGATTATGGATGTCGCCAATGTTTCCCTGATTTGTGTGCCTTAAGGTGTTGTCTGTGTTTTCTTTTTCTTTCTTTTTTTCTTTAACTACTTATGTTCTTTGTATTTGCTTGTCTCCATTTTTGTTTGCCCTTAGTTCCTAGTATTGTCTGTTTTTGTTGATATATATCAGAGATGAGGCATGATACAAACCCCACAGAAGTCTGTATCACTGACATGCACATGCAACCTAATAAAAAATATTTTAAACGAAAAATATTGATTACAGATGCTTTAAACACTCAAGCTTTAATATAATAAATAATAAAATACTGAATAAATTCAGTAGTGGTCTGGCTGTATTTGAGAAAGGTATGTTAGATCAGTTATTGTGATTACTGCATGTAGACTGAGTTGAAGTGTCACGTGATGGAAGCAGGCCACACGATGTCAACCAAACTAGAGCAAGTTTAGTGTCTGTTGAAGTCTATTGTTCATGCTGTCTGAAGAAGAATAACCACCACTAGCTGTTAGCTAAAGAAGGAATAAACATACACTCATAAACAACTCAAGTCTGGTTGTTTGGCAAAAACGTGACAGATCCACACGACTGAAGACCTACATGATCTACATCACAATAATAACAATGAGTCTAACAGCTCTGAGAGGTGCTAGCTAGGTCAACTTTTACTCTCATTATACTGTCAGTCGAGTGTAAACTGTAACGTGTTACTTACTCTTCTCTCAGGTGTCAGCTCCTCCGCACAGTAAGCACACTGTAACTATAACTCCTGCTGCAGCTACAGAGAGATGTTCGGTGGTGGTCTGGGCTGGGCTGTGTGTTATCAGTGGTCACTAACTGACACTCCCCGTGCTCACACACACACATATATCCAAACAGTGTGACGTCACAGCGTGGTGACCAACTGATTGGTCGCGAGGACCAACTGTAGAGCAGGCTGACGGTTGCTGTAGTGTTTTGGCAGCTAGCTAGATAATAATGTTGTATAACGCGAGGTCCAAAGGTCATAAAGTACCTTCACGGTGTGACTTTACTTCCTGCTCGGCCGGTGATTACATATTTCCCTCGTTGCTTTACAAAACAACTGGAGAGTGACTGGACTGGATAGGCGACAGCAAAGATTAACAAACCGTCAAGATAGTTCCCTCTGTAGTACCTCTGATAGCAAAGATTACAACACCGTCAAGATAGTTCCCCGTAGTACCTCTCATAGCTAGCGAGTTGTTCCTCTGTGGGGTCAGTCCCTACTGACAGCTAGCTAAAGCTAAAGCTAGCTAAAGTTCTGGCTAGTAACACTTGAAAAGCATGTTAGAATAGTATTGTTAAGTATACTTACATATATTTATAGTCATGTAAAATGTTTGTACCACTTTATGCTTTGGACAGTGGTGAAGTACCCAGATATTTATTTTACTTACTTTATGTAAAAGTAATAATCAATAATCGACACACTATACTGTGACTTTTTTTTGATATATGACTTTTTTACGACAAACTATACTATGACCTTTTTTTCTATATACTATACTATGACTTTTTTTTCGACATACTATGCTATGACTTTTTTAACATACAATACTATAACTTTTTTTCTATATACTATACTATGACCTTTTTTTTCGACACACTATACTATAACTTTTTTGACATACTATACTATGACTTTTTTTTTCGACACTATACTATAACTTTTTTTCGACACACTATACTATAACTTTTTTGACATAGTATTCTATGACTTTTTTTTGACACTATACTATACTACACTACACTATACTATACTTTTTTCTATATTCTATACGATGACTTTTTTTCTATATACTATCCTATGACTTTTTTTTCGACACACTATACTATGACCTTTTTGACATACTATCCTATGACTTTTTTTCGACAATCTATACTATGACTTTTTTTAACATACTATACTATGACTTTTTTTCGACATACTATACTATGACTTTTTTTGACACACTACACTATGACTTTTTTTTACTCTTTTCAAGTAATCAAGTATCAGCAAAGTGTACTCAAAGTAGCTAAAGTAAAAGTACTCATTCTGCAGAATGGCTCCTTGCAAAGTGTTACGTTATTATAGAATATTATATTATTCTGTTCTTATCACCAGTAAATACAAGAGCATTTTAATGTTGTAGTTCATCAATGTGGAGACAATTTTAGATACTTTGTATACTGGGTAGTAGTATAGTGGGCTACTGAATCATATTTTATAAGCATATCATGTGTTTTAAGGAACTAGCAACTAAATGTCAAATAAATGTACTTAAGTAAAAAGTGACCTCCATTGGTTTGACTTCTCACCTTGCTGCAGTGATGCTCAGGTGTACTCCAGGACACCGTGACATCGCTGTTGGGTGCTGTTACAGGTGCAACAAAGCACACTTCTGAAACACACCCAGAGGTGAAAGCCAATAAATGAATATTGTCTGTTAGTTTTGTATAACCTTGTACATTTTCCTTGGCTGTGGTTAGTGAAATGAATAAGAAATATTTGAGATATTTGTAAAGTTGTAGGGTGGAGTAGTCTCCAAACAGTGCCATAATGATTCACAAAGGGGAGGGTCAAATAGAAAATTTCACATAGTTTTCTCATGACTTTTTACCAGAATTGGGCTGTGGGCAGAGTTGGAAGTTGTTAAGGGTGTTGAGGTGTCACCCACAAACACGCATATCTGCACCATGTGTCATGATTCCTACACATTTTACCAACGCTGGGTTCTATCCAACCCAGTTTTGCGCTGTGGACCAACGTGGCTATGCACATTTTGATGTGAGACTGGGTTGGTTCTATCTTCCTCTAAATTAACTCAAAATTACTAATCTGAATCATATAGTATACCTTACATTATAGCCAGTGGCAGCTGGTGACTCAAAAAATTGGGGAGGACAGGAGGAAAACATTTAGATGTTTTCATTTTATTCCATAAATCTTTTAATCTGGAAAGAACTTTGTGCTTAAGTTTGACAAGTGTCATATAAATTATTATTATTATTGCTACACTAGTTGCCTAGGTGACTTATCTCTACTTTCTTATGTAAAATGAAAAATAAAGCAGTAACAATGGCTTATAAGATTTTTTAAAAACAATCAGATTCTTTTTTCAGATGACCTGTCTCATGCTCTTCTGTCAGGATATAGTGACCGTTTTATAAAAATAACGTTTTTTTAATCATATTTTATCCATTTCTACCCTCTGCTGCTTTAGCCTGCATCTGCAATGTAACTAGTAACTAAAGTTATAAAAGAAATATTGAAGCAGCAAAAGTAGCAGAAAATGAAAATACTCAAGCAAAGTTTGAGTACCTTAAAATTGTAAAGTACTTATTAGGCAAAATGCAGCCAAGTTACTTCCCACCACTGCCTTTGCACAGAGGCAGGCCTTATGCTAAGCTACACTAACCACCTGCTGGCTGTGTTGCCTCGTATTAGGCCTACATAAAAGTGGTATCAATCGCCTCATCTAACTCCCAATAAAAAAGTGAATTAGCATATTTCCAATAATGTCACAATACCCCTTTAAGGTATAGGGTTGGGCAATACGGGATATCAATAGGCTATTATATCGATATTGTGATATGAGACTAGATATCATCTTTTTTGGATATCGTAATATGGCATAAGTTTTGTCTTGTCCTGGTTTTAAAGGTTGCATTACAGTAGGCTAAATTGATGTAATTTTCTGAACTTACCAGTCTGTTCTAGCTGTACTATTATTTGCCTTTACACACTTAGTCATTATATCCACATTACTGATGATTATTTATCAAAAATCTCATTGTTTAAATGTTTTGTAAAAGCACCAATGGTCAACACTGCAACATCGTCGCAATATCGATATTGAGGTATTTGGTAAAAAATATCGGAATATTTGATTTTCTCCATATCACTCAGTCCTACTTTAAAGCAGCAGAGGGTAGAAATGGAGCAAATATGATTAAAAAGAAGTTATTTTTATATAACGGTCACTATATCCTGACAGTAGTGCATGAAACAGGTAATCTGAAAACAATCATGTTCCTCTGTGTCCTCCAGTGCTCCTAATGGCATCTGCAAGATTTCACAGACCGAAGGAAAACAACCAATCAGAGCCGAGCTGGAGCCTGCCGTCTCTGAGCAGCTGTCAATCACTCACAAACTCCGATCAAACGGTCAAACTAGGCAGCGCTGATCAAATATGAATCAACATTCTGTTACTGTAATGCCTATTTCTCTCCTCAAATGTTTTCAGAAACATCTTGTAGTGCACTGTTTAGCTGTAAAATGAGAACGTTTTTGACCCGGCAGCCATGTTGAGATCTGTTGAGGAAATACCAAGTACCGCCCACCAGCCGGAGCACAGCCAATAGATTTTTTAAAGCCTGAAAACAGAGCCATGAGGAGATGCAGAAGTCTAGTTTTCTCTCAGAACACTCAAGGGGACTGTTTGTAACTTCTTACACGTATAAATCATTGTGGATCGGTGTCCCATGCGCGCTTGCGTGTGGCTACGCTGTTCAGACTCAGACTCCAACACAAACTACACGGAAGCACCAAAACCTCAAAGTTCTATCTAGTGAAGCCCATCTTGCAAAACAGTGTTGGCCGTGGTCGCAGGACACGGGGGAGACCGTAGCTTTGGTCTCCAGGACCGGAGTCTCTGCTGTACTCTGTTCCTCTGCTCCTCTGCCTACTTGCCTTCACTCAGCTTGCTCCACCTCTACAAGTGCATGCGCGCACACTCCACACTACAGAAGAGTTAGTTTAGCTCTGAGAATATCTAGTGAATGTACAGTGGACGTTTGTGCAGAAATAACTGCTGCAGCTCCTCCAGACCAACAGAGGTTTCACGTGTCTTGTGAAGTGACGGGGCTCCGACCGGGTGCTGGTGTCTCCCCTGTTCCCTCCGGCCGCGGTTGGGAGGCTGAGGCAGGAAAAGCCAACACTAGGATCAGCATTGATTCATGGAGAGACCTTCGTCTGGTCAGCTAACATTACTGCCAAGCAGCTGAAATATAGAGTGATATTGTGGTTTTAGCTGACGTGTGTCGCCTCACTGTTTTGAGCAATGCTCGTTCATGTCTATGTAGAGCGAGCACAAGCGCGAGCCCAACGCTGACTTTCGTTGACTTAACGGCCACAGGTGTCGCTGTTAACAAGCAATTTCTGAAAGTTACAAACAGCCCCTTTAAATTACAATATGCTGAAAGGTTTTTATGGAATTTTTGCCCAATGATGTCAAAAACGTGCTGCCTACTGAAGCTTTAAGGTGAGCACAGAGAAGATGAATGTCAAGCATCAAACAGTAAAGGTCAGAGAATAAGGTTAATAATAAAAATAAGCAAAAAACATATTTGAGTGGAGGATGACTTAATGATACACTGTGAAAGAAAGTATTAAAAAAAAACACACTCTTGAATATTATATATTTAACATTAAAATCACAGGTATAGCTGCTCTTTCCTCCCAGTTCAGTTGAGTGTGGTTTATCTGGCCCCTCCTCCGGTCCTCCTATGATCAGACCTCTCCTCTCTCCTCTCCTCTCCGGTCCTCTGCGGTCCTCCAGCGTTTCTTACCTTCTTGTCTGCTCTCTGAGCCTCGTTGTCTGGCGGTGAACTCTCACCCCAGCTGCTGGTGAAATGTCATACAGGCAGAGAGGCCCGTGCTGCAGTAGGGGGGCGTAATAGGAGGAAAAAATAACAACATTTTCTACAGCTCTCTCTCTCTGCATCTCTCCTCTCCTCGTCTCAGCCGAGCAGCTCCTCATCCCGCTACCAGCAGCAGACCAACACTAACCGCAGTCTCTATGCTGGTCTCGCATTAGGGCTAATATATATATATATAAATATATATATATATATATATAAAAAGATCCGTGCCAGACATGTGAGTAGCAAACCATCGCTGTCGTCCTGACTGATGTGTGCTCAGGCTGTTGTATCCTCACAGCAGTGAGAACATAATGGTCATTGAACCGTGTGGTTGAGCGTCTAGTGTCAGTGTTTCTGGTTCCACGGTGCTCTGAGAGCTGACAGCCGGAGTCTGGGCACGTTGACGCCGAGCATCAAGCCTCGCTGGCGGCTTGTTTTGGGGCTCTGCGTCGGCTCGGCTAATTGAGCAAAAAGACTGTGATTTTTCTGCTGTAAATAGCTCAGATGGAGGGAAAGCCCATTCAATCACAGGGCTGCATGACAAGTGTGTGTAATGTAGCCTAGCTGTTTCTTTATTTCTTTATTTAACATTGACTGAAGGTATAGCTGTGAGGTGGTGGTGCTGAGTCCAGTCTGGCATCATCTCCAGTCAGATGTGGAGGCCCAGGTTAGAGCTCATATAATGCGGCGGTGTTGATCACACATCTGTTTGTAGGGAGCAGAAATCACAGCTGGATCACTGGAGCAGATGTGAGCACTAAGAAACAGGAGGTGTTGTTTTGGTGTTTTGAATATTTGTTGTGATTATACAGTTAGATTTTTCACTCCTGGTCTGAAGATGCATAGTTTGTGATTTCCAGTAATAACTTGAAAAAAAACCCTAGTAGTATTTTGTCTGGCTTATTTGTGATTGTACATACTCCTATGTACTCCTATGTGTGGCAAAATAATCTCAACTCAAAGGTCCATTTACTAGCTTGTCAATTACAGGGATGCACCGGTCTAACTTTTGTGATACCTCAACTCAGGTCATCAGCCTGTACTGGTGCTCAGTTTAAAATCTGGATACCATATGTTTATTCATAGCAACATGTTGTGGGACTAAATCTAAGTCAGCAGCAGCCCACTGCAAATGAAAGAATTAAATGATTAATGTCATAATAAAGTTGATTGACAAAGAAACTGGATCTATGCCATGGCCGATATACAATCCACTAAGTGAGGTCAGTATTGGTGCTGATGCTGATTCGGCGTATGGAATCGGTGCATCCTCACATTTAACCCCATCTCACTGTCTTCATCAGGGAATGAAGACATTTACCCCATTATTTAATTATGAGGGATATTTCATAATGTTGACAGACAAGCTCAAAAACACTCAACTGTAACTTTGTCACTAAAAAGTCATAATGTTAAATGTTTGGTAATCATGATTTTAAATATTCTATAGGGCTGTGTGAGGGTGACAAGGAGCAGAGATCACAGGATGATCACTGGAGCAGATGTGAGCACAAAAAAACAGGAGATTTTGTTGTGTTGTTTGGTGTCTAGAGCTCAAAGCACAGATGTGTGAGATTGTTTTTGAATATTTGTTCTGATAATCCAGTGTTTGTTTTTTTTTGTTCACTCCTGATGTGAAGATGCACATGCATACCGGTAGTTTGTGATTTCCAGTAATAACTTTACAGGAAACTCACTGTGCTTTAAAAAAAACAAACTTAGAATAATTAATATTTTGTCTGAGTTGTTTGTGGTTGTACATAGGAGAAGTGTGTCAAAATAATGTCAATTTAAAGGTAGGGATGCACCGGTTTAACTTTTCTTTCCCGATCCGGTAATACCTCAACACAGGTTATCAGCCTATACTGGTGCTCACTTTAAAATCTGGATACCATATTTTTTATTTATAGCAACATGTTGTGTGACTAAATCTAAGTCAGCAGCATTAAATGATTCATTTCATAATAAAATTGACAAAGAAACTGGATCTATGCCATGGCTGATACACAATCCGTTAAGTAAGATCAGTATTGGTGCTGATACTGATTCGGCGTATGGAATCGGTGTATCCCTACTTTTAACCACATCTCACTGTCTTCATCAGGGAATGAAGACATTTACCCCATTATATAATTATGGGGGATATTTCATAATGTTGACAGATGGGAACGAGCTCAGAAACACTCAACTGTCACTGTAACTTTGTCACTAAAAAGTCATAATGTTAAATGTTTGGTAATCATGATTTGAAATATTCTTAATCTATAGCTAATTTGAAGGCTTTTTGGACATTTTATTTTGAAATCAGATAGCAGAGAGGTGACAGGAAAATGAGGGGAGAAATAGAAAGGATGACATGCAACAGGTTCATGCCCTGAGTCCGCCTATAGTTCTGCTAAAATGAGCAACATTTATATTTGATACTTGTTTGCAATAGCTCTGTCTAAACCTGAGTGTTGTTGACGGTTTCAGGGGGGAGAACATGATGCTTCTCTTGAAGATGTCAGTCCAGCAAACTAACTGGCTTGTGACGACGATGCCCAGTCGAAGATCCTGGGATTGATACGTGAATCCCTTTACACTGATGGCCTGGACTGAGTAAGATGTTTGTATATGTGTGTGTGCGTGTGTTCCGTGAAGCTGGATGTTCAGTGTTGTGTTGTCTGAGTTGGATAACTGGCATTAAATGGCTGATATTGTTAATGTCAGTGGGTGATGATGTTGGCTTCCATGACAGGTTTCAGCTGGCCTGCTGAAGCTATGGGGAGCTGTTGGAGTTGTCTGTACAGAGACCCCATCCGAGACAACCATCTCACCAAATTCAAGGTAAATAATCCCACATTTACTTGAAATTCAACACATTTCATTAGATCTGTCTTTTATTGTGATTTTTGGGCTGGTAATCACATCGCATAACACTCCTACTTATACAGTTTGTTCCCATGTGTCCATTATGTTGTAATAAACTGATTTATTTTACAGTGTATCGCAATAATAATAAAAAAACAATTCCTTCTGTTCATGTTCTATTTCTTCTCCCTGTCCTTAGGTCACCAATGTGGACGATGAGGGCAACGAGCTGGGCTCTGGGATCATGGAGCTCACCCAGACCGAGCTCATTCTTCACACACGTAAGAGAGACGCCATCCGGTGGCCGTATCTCTGCCTGCGCCGCTACGGCTACGACTCCAACCTGTTTTCTTTTGAGAGCGGTCGTCGCTGTCAGACTGGGCAGGGTAAGCAGCTGTAGAGTCTGTCTATTTATACGTACCTTTTCAGCCCGTTCTCATTCCCAGGGCGTCAAATACCGATGCTTTGACACAGCCGATACCGCCGCACAAGGCACCCTTTCACCGCGACAGGAAACATACCAGGCTTTCCATTAACTACAATATAAACCCATCTGCGGCAACCGTAAACGCACAGGGGAAGTGCTGTGGTGACATGTTATATAGAGCGAAAGAGATACACCGGGCGGCCGGGAGGGGAGGTGGATGGGTTCAACAACACAAGGTTTTCATCCAGGAGACCGCTGTTCGTGTCCCGTGCGTTAAGTTTCACTTTCACTTTACAATCAGCTGTTCGTCTGTGTCCCGTGTTCACAACGTCAAGTCACATTTGCACTGTAAAAACATAGTCATTTAAGCCCAACCATGTTGCCTTTTCCTAAACCTAACTAAGTGGTTTTGTTGCCTAAACCTGAGCGAAGTGTTTTTGTTTAATTCACAACATTAAGCATGTTTAGTGATGCCGAGGCGTCTGACAAAGCGTCAGTATATGACGAGTTGGGATGAGAACATGTTGACTATTTTAACCATTTATATGGGACTTACCCGGTCTTTTTTTCACTGAAGATATTTCAACATGTTGGCTGAATTCCATTTAGCTGCCTCAGCTTCAGGGTCCTGGTATTGTGCGTGCTGGCTCTCTGTGACACACTTGAATAGAACAGAGCATTTGCTAATGTTATTAGTAACACCTGTGTATTTCCTACTGTGACAAATCAAAATAACTGCTGTGAAAAAAGGCTTGTGTTGTATTCAGACTACACGCTATCAGCCTGATAATGGCCCGACCCGACAGGCGTAGAGTGTCAGGAACAAAAATGAGCGTTTGGTGAAACAACTACTCGTGATAGTGAGTCACAGTTGACCCAGTATGTGGGACGTCTCAAAACATCCTACTGTGACAAATCAAAATATTTAAAGCAGTCAAGTGACATATTGCACTCTTAAGCAATTTTATGGCCCAACTGAATAGTCTTGTGATTAAACGTCCTGACAAAAAGCCTGTCCAAATCTTTTCACCCTCTCTCGTCTTTGACAACTTCTACCGGGATTTCTGCGACGTTGGCCCACAGGTGCACAAAGAGGTCTTTAGTTTACAACTGTGAGGGTCGGATTATACTCTTTCAAAATTAGTTAGCAAGACTTGTTGTCCAACCATGTCAGAAATCAAAAGTGTTTATAGTGAAGGCCTTCTGGTGTCAAGAATAAAAAAAGAGGGTTTGAGAGGGAAGCTCAAAACCTGGCTCCTTCCTCACCTCCTTACAGCCGGCCAATCGCTGCATGAAACCGACAAAAATGGTCGCACGCATCCCATCCCCATGATGCGATGTTGGAAAGGTGTGAGGGAAGGGGTTTCCAAAGCTATTCGATCATCTGATAATCAGTCCAAATGGAATATACTGGCCCTTAAACACGGAGAAGGGATAGAGGAATGATGGTCAATTTTATTTCAGTGAACTTTTACCATGCCAAATGAATCACACCTGTGCACACATACAGTATGTAAACTGTGCTCCCACACACTCACCAAAGCATTTCTTCATTAAGCTCAACAGTGAAGATCCAGAAGTGAAAATCCCATTCATATTCTGAATTTTGATTATTAGCCATAATGTCGTAACCATCCCGGGGAACATTTACCACGAGCTACGAGATTGTGAAACGATGGTATGAGCTCCTGTAGAAGCCACAAATCTGTAGGATATCAACCTTGTTTTCACAATTCACTTTACACTACCCACAATCCTAAGCGTAACAGCGACATCTCTGATTGGTGGAGCTCGCTTTTACCATTGAAATGTTTACCGCAGCCGCGAACGGCCAGTAAGGGTACACGCTCGTACGTGCTGCTCCGCGGTCTGCTCCTGGACTTCACACCGGGCCAACATGGCGGCTCGTTTGAAAACTTTCTCTTATATTATGAAAATAGTTCACAGAAATGTGTTTCTGAAAACTTTTGAGGCGAGAAATAAGGCGTGCAGTTGCCTGAATCTGTCTTTATTGTAGATCAACAACATTTTTTTGGAGTTTCAAGAGACGGCGGCGAGTCGCCATTTGCAATGGTTTATGGGATGAGTAGTTCCTTCACTCTTCGAATGATTATGTTCACAGTCTTGTACTTTTGCCCTTTATCTCATCTTGTAGCTGGTTGACTTGGTTCCACACTTAAAACTCTTGATATAAGGATTTTCTGAAACATTAATGGAGTTTTTGGACGGGAAATTCACTTCCAGAACCGGAGCCGGAGTTCAAAAAGTGGGCGGTCGGTCACTGTTGAGCTTTATTGGCAAGTGATGATGATTGGTTCCAGGTTTACTTTCTTTCATAAAACTATGATACCGTGTGTAAACATTGGTTGTTATTACTGTCAGGTGTAACAAAGTGTGTCGGGGTCTGACATGTCTCTCACAAGGTCACACAGCACGGCCCTATGACTTTATCTTCTAATCTGACAGTGATCATCTCAAAAGACACAAATATCCTGCAGTCTGACTTAGAGCTGCAATGATAAATCAATTAGTTGTCGACTATTAAATGAAATGCCAAATATTTTTATTGATTAATTGGTTTGAGTATTTTTTGAAGGAAAAAAAAGTCAAAATTCTCTCATTTCATCTTCTTAAATGTGAATATTTTCTGGTTTGTTTACTCATCTATGACAATTCACTGAATATCTTTTGAGTTGTGGACAAAACAAGACATTTGAGGATGTCATTTTGGGCTTTGGGAAACACTGATCGACATGTTTCACAATTTTCTGACATTTTATAGACCAAACAATTAATCGAGAGATTAATCAACAATAAAAATAATCGTTATTTGCAGCCGAATTCAGCATACAGTGAGTTTTATCGCTTTTGCTCACCCCTGCAGTGTTACTGGACAGGAGGCATCCCATACTGTATGTGCTTGTAACATAAACAGTATGAGATGTTAAATATTTAGCCACGGGAACCTTTCTTCGGGGGTAGAAAGACAAAATCTAACTTTGTAAACATAAAGCGAAATTGTCAGTAGACTATTTATTGATGTGGTGTGTATCAGCATTTATAAATCATTTATATAACTATGATATATACTGTAACATCTGTCCTTCAGCAGTGGAGTTCTGTGTCTTTTCATTGCTTCCAGTGACTAATTGGAGCCTAACAGTGTTGTTATTTTGCCTGTTTGATCAGGAATCTTTGCATTCAAGTGTTCCCGGGCAGAAGAGATCTTCAATCTGCTTCAGGAGCTGATGCAATGTAACAGCATCAACGTGGTAGAAGAGTCCATGATGATGAGTCGCAGTGGTCACACACCAGAGATGGAAATGTCTCGCACACCACAGACTCCCAACAGTGAGTCACACCACCACACACACACACACACACACACACACACAAGCAAGGCTAATTATACACTTGAGATTAATTGTAGAACTTGCATGCAGCAATACAGCAGTAAATTTAGCAGAATTTTAAAGTTATTAATAGCCACTGAGTCACAGGTATAAAGGTATCCAGATAACACCAAGTAAAGCAGAGATGCAGACTGCAGCCATACACACTTCATGTGGCCAGTTAGCGCTGGGCGAACAGCTACAGTTATGTCTCTAATGTCCTTTGAAAGATTGTATCGTGACAAAATTCTCATATTAAGATATTGTGGGTCACAGCTCACCTGTTTAAAGGTCCCATATCGTGCTCATTTTCAGGTTCATACTTGTATTTTGTGTTTCTACTAGAACATGTTTACATGCTGTAATGTTAAAAAAAAACCTTTATTTTCCTCATACTGTCTGCTTGATTATACCTGTATTTACCCTCTCTCTGAAACACTCTGTTTTAGTGCATTTCAACAGAATTGCGTTGCTAGGCAACAGTTTGGGTCCATATTTACTTCCTGTCAGCTGATGCTATTTACATACACTGCAACAGGAAATAAACTAGGACACATTTAGAATATTTACGTTTAAAACCGTGTAATGGTCTATATATTGTATATTTGTGACATCACAAATGGACAGAAATCCTAACGGCTTGTTTCAAACGCACAATTTCTGAATACGGGCTGTGTGTATTTCTCTGTATATTGAGCGTTTTGATAGTTTAACAGTATTTATAAAGCACCTGCTTTATAATATAAAAGACATGAAAATCTCCCTTTTTACAATATGGGTCCTTTAAACGAATAGTAAGTTGAATCTTATTAGGCGGCTGTGTCTCAGAAGGTAGAGAGGGTCGTCCAATAATCACAGGGTGGTGGTTCGAGCCCCAGCTCGGCTTTGGATAAAAAACGCTCTGTCAATGCAGCTGTTTACCATTTGAAATATGACATAGTGTGAGAATGTACATATCTTTTTTTAATTCATGATTTTAGTCTAAAACACAATATGACTATTGTTAAAGCATTGATTTAAGTTTTTAATCATGTAATTTTTAATACTTAAGACTGGGGGAGGCAGTTTATTTGTGGCATCGCTGGGCAAAAATTCCTGGAATGGAAATCCAAACAACCTTTCAACATATTGTAATTCAAGTGGTAACCCAGGGTAGGCAGTTTTCTGGAAAAGGCAAATAAAAGAAACCAGAATTTGAAAATACAGCCCTTATCCTGCAGCTCTCCTCTCTTTGTCCTAAGACCTAACAGTAACATGTATGAGTCATTCATTTCAAACATCATGCAGATCGTGATCTGATGCCGTTAGCGGCAACTCTATGAGAAATACCGTCTTGTTTTCTTTGCAAACTTGTGGGCCCTTAAAGCCCTTTGAGATGACCTACTGTGATTTGAGGCTCTAGTGAGCTACAATATCGGCGAAGCGTCTCAGAGATGGAGAGAAAATGTTGCTAATTGTTAAGCTTGTTCTGCTAACTGTAGCCACCACGGCCAAACCATTAGAGAGATGGAGAGAAAGATGTTGCCAATAGTTTACTTTAACCGTAGCCGTGAGCTAGCTGCAGCTGGCTTTGTTTAGCAGAAGGCTAAACTATTAGCAACATTTTCTCTCCATCTCTGAAACATTTCGCCGATTTTGTCAGACTTTCTTTTTAGACACTCTTTTTGATAAGTCTGTCTTCCTTTTTTTGGTTGATTTGCAGCATAGGCAGTTGTTGCCAATACTGGAATAGCAACTTTTCCTGCAGGATGTTCAACCATTGAATTAGGCTTTCCCTATCCCCCATCTGCATTTGTAGCCAATAGGAACGCTCTCTCTCTCTGAAATGACCTGTGATTGGCCCACGTCTCTTGTCACAGGCTAGATTTTCTAAAGCCTGATAACAGAGCCATGAGGAGGAGAAGTCTAGTTTTCTCTCAGAACACTTGAATTACAACATGCTGAAAGGTTATTATGGAATTTTTGCCCGATTAGATTAGATTCAACTTTGTTGTCATTGTACGTAGTATAAGTACAACGAAATGCAGTTTTGCATCTAACCAGAGTGCAAACTAGTAAAGTGCTGATTAAGATAATATGAGCATATATGTGGTGTATGTACATAGGCATATACTTATATACAGGTTGTAGTTAAGGTGCAAAGGATCGACATGTGTTATATTCTGATGAATAAGAGCTTATCTATAAGTTGCATACTGATAAGATATTGTATAAAAAAGTTTGTATAACAGTATTATAAAGAATAAATGATATGTACAGGTGGAGTTATATTTATATCTATACACAGAGAGGTTATGTACATAGAGCTATATGCACATCCACAAAACCAGAGGTTATAAACTCAGATACACAGCGGGAAATCTGTTAAATGTTTTGCATTAATAAACCTGTAACATCGGGCCACCTGCACATTATCGTGTGTCATGAAAGATATAAACTATGACAGAGAGACACAGGCGCTCATGTACATAGTGTGACTTGTTATGCGCAAAAGCGCGCACGCACTCCCACACATGTTTTTTACGTGCACAAAACCAGAGGTTATAAACTCTTAAAAAATGTGTTAAATGTTTTGCATTAATAAACCTATAACATTTGGCCACTCTCAGCGGTTACACAACTAATTAAAGGATAAACAACACATCAAGAACCGGTATGCAATTACAACCATATGCACGCTCTTCCAGAAACGTAGCCACAATTACAAATGTGCAAATAATACCGCTCACAGTGTGGCCTATTACAAAGCAGGAGAGATATTTTATCAAGGCACATGAGTGGATTTATGAACTCACCACTAGAACAGCTGGAGTCCCCGAATGTGAGTGCAGAATCTCCTAAACACAACTTCTTTCCATTTGTTTCGCAGTTTTCGAGCGAGATCATGCCCACTGGCTGCTCATACAATGCGGATATATAGTTGTTTTTTAATTGGCTAGGGAGGGGGGTGTTTTATAGGCTAGAACAATAAGAACTTCCATTATCAAACTGTGTGACTTAATTTTACTTATAGCTGTAAAAGTATTTGAGGTTTTGTTTTTTTGTCAGAAGAGAATTCCTGCCCCTAACGCCGACACTGGCCACCAGATCACAAGCCGTCTTGCATTGCTTTGACTGTGTCCTTATTGTCACATCAATGTGTTTCCAGCTCCAGCGTTCCCTGTCCAGGCTTTTCCCAACGGATACCCTGGTTATCCAATCAGAGGTGATTCCTCCCAACCCTCTCTTGCTGATGATCATGGACATAGCCTCATGGGTTTGGAAGACCAGGTAAGACCTACTCGTGCTCCTTACAGTTCACCGTATCTGTGCTTGTTCACAATCTGACCCGTTTTTATTTTCCCCAACAGACCCACACCTATGTAAATACTGTTAGCATGGAGGGGGATCTCTCTATGCGTCACTGTGTGCACTCCCTGCCTGAGGTGCGGCCCAGCTCTTTCCCTGAAACAACACGGGGAGCCATGCCTGTCGGGGGCCAAGGAAACCCGCAGTCTAACGTTGGACTGCGGTGCTGTCCCCTGGAGGAGCATAACGATCCTCAGGTGTTCTTACAGCCGTCCTCACAGGAGGTCAAATTCATGCTGGGCCCCACTCCGGCACAACGCCATCTGCTGGAGAGAGAGCGGGAGAGAGAGAGGGAGAGGCACGGGCACAATCCTCACAACCTTCAGCCAGTAGAGGGTGCAACAGGCTCAGAGACGGAGGGAGACGAGCCCTCCATGCACCTGTGCAACTCTCACTCCTATCACCATTTCCATCACCACGCGCACCGGCACCCGGGCCTCGAGCACCCGGACAGCTGCCAGAGCGGCGAGCTCACCTACGAGAACATCAACGGGCTGAGGAGCGGCCGGAAGCAGCGGCTGAGTCCCAGCAGCGTGTCGCAGTCTGTGGGTTCGAGCAGCAGCAGCAGCACCGGGGACAGTCACACCCACTCCCTCCTGCACCCGCACGCCCTCGGCCCGTCCTCTCTACCCCCACAGGGCTACGCCTGCGAGAGGGGCATGGGCGGAGGTCATCGTCGGACAGCTCTGCTCAACTACGAGAACCTGCCCTCTCTGCCGCCGGTGTGGGAGTACAGCGCTCTGCAGCGGGACGACGAACAGGAAGAGGAAGACGACGAGCAGGATGAGGAGGAATACGAGGAAGAAGAGGAAGACTTTGATGAGTACGAGTTCTCAGAAGGCCCCGGGACGCCAAACGGGTACCACCAGGATGGTCGGGGCATCCACAGAGACGCCCTGCAGAACTATGTCAACACAGAGCAGGTCCAGCCGCCCCGGCTCCGACACGCCTGCCCCCCGCATCCACGGCCGTGTCAGCCAGACAGAGGGGGGCGAATATTTAGCTTTGATTTCCGGAGACGATCGAGGTCAGGGGTCGGAGGCTGTGAGCACGGCCACATGCCTCCATCGCGGCAGCTGAACTACATCCAGGTGGACCTAGAGGGAGAAGCTCCCTGCCAAGCCCTCAGCAGCGGGGGTGCCCAGACCCAGCCACAGCACCAGCGCCTACCACCCAAAAAATGTGGCCCGCAGGCACCCCGGCGCAGTGAATGCTACGCAGTCATTGACCTAAAGAAGACCGCTGCCATGTCCAACCTGCAGAAAGCTCTGCCCAGGGATGATGGGACTTCCAGAAAGACTCGCCACAACAGCACAGACCTGCCTCTGTAAACGGTGTTCAAACTGAAGAGGAACGACGAAGACAGATGAAGGCTTATCCTCATCTTAGCACACTGGACCCTTCACTGTCATCCATCCATCCAACTGTCGGGCTGACTAATACAGTACAGGTACCTAATTAGAAACTTACTGAAACCTATCTGTGCATATAAGAGGAAATGAGAAATCTCTGAGGAGAATTTGCCATTTTATTCTGTGTTATTTATTAGATATGTGGTGTGAAGCTCTCGAGAAATTGGCAGTTTTTAACTGCAAATACTGTTTGCTGGATATATGGATATTTATATACAAGCATAAAGTCATTTATAT